>JAUPTC010000034.1:235558-361487 GCA_030762895.1 Sophora flavescens
AAACCAATCTCTCCTTGTCCACTGTTTCTAAGTGTGTAATGGGTAGCATTTTGTGTCTAATTAAATGGTACCATACCTTAGCAAGGGGTTTCAGATCCGGTCTTACAAACTTTCAGTTATCATCTTGGCTCTTTCATTTAGTGCCCTCCTAAATAAGCATATTTTAAATGATCAGGCAGCTGCTTCAATTTCAGCACTGGTGTCTTTCTATGGAGGGAATATTATCCTTGAATGTCTCACCAATCACCTCATAGGATTCAAACCTTTTAGCCCATTTATTCATCACAAATTTCTCCCCAGTTAAGGCTTTCAGTTCTTCCTCACAAGCTTCAGTATCCTCAACCTGATCTGAGTCTGTTACTAAATTATTTTCTGCAACCAGAAATTGTTCTTAGACCAAAGATTCAATACAATTCACAATTGAGCAGCTTTCCATTCCTTCATCGGGGTACTTTAGTGCATTGAACACATAAAATGTCACATGCTGATCATTAACTCGCATGGTGAGCTCCCCCCTTGAACATCAATTAGAGTCCTTAGGTTTGTAGGAAGGGTCTTCCAAGGATGATAGTGACTACCTTATCGACTTCAAAATCCAGTATAATAAATTTCATAGGGAAAACAAATTGTCCACCCTAATCAAAACCTCATCAATTCTACCTTCGAGGTGAGTAATGGACCTACCAGCTTGCTGCAGAGTAACTATTGTGGGTCTAGCTTCCCTAATGCCAAGTTGATTGAAAATAGACATTAGCACCAGATTGATGCTAGCCCCAAGGTCACACAAAGCCTTACCACGGTAAGTATTTCCTATTGAGCATGAAATTGTGAAACTGTTAGGGTTTTTCATCTTAGGGAAACCTTGTTCTGCAACAATAGGCCACATTCCTTGATCATTGCCATTGTTTCATTCTTTATTCATGAACTTAGGGTAATTAGGAATTTTCTATAGAGCCTCAACTAGTGGAATATTAATGTGTAATTACTTGAGAATTTCCATGAACTTGCTGAATTGTTTCTCTTAAGTTGCCTTTTTCAGTCTCTGTGGAAAAGGTTGTGGAGGCCTCTCAGGTATCAGCTTGGGAAGGGGCTGCAAAGAAATGTCTTGGTTTGAATCTTCAAATTTTACAATTGGAGGGACCACTTTAGTGTCTACCTCAGTTGCAGAACTTTGACCTCACTGATTCGATTCTTGGCCACTGTTCCAGGGAGTTCTTTCCCACTCCTGAGGTTTACGACTTTACACTGTTCCTTGCCATTACCATTTGTTGATGAAGGGGTCTATGTGGAGGCATGAAAGGTACCACTTGGATTATTGTTTAAGCATTAGCTAGCTTCCCCACTTGGTTTTCTAGGTTCCTTATGACAACTCCTCAAATAGATGTCATATCCTACAGAAAACACATGAAACAAAATTCAATTGGACCTCGGTGGGTTCAATCATCATAGGTTAGGTTGTTGTGTTTGTAGCAGTGAGCTTCTTCAGTATGTTGGTTATGACAAACAACTGAGATGAGATGATATAGCAGTCACCTCAGTCACTTCATGCACCCCAACTACACTCTTAGAAGCATTGGCCCTTACAATTGGCCATTGATAGCTATTAGCAGCTATACCCTCTATGAGCTCATAAGCTCCATTGTAGGATTTACTCAGCAAAGCACCTCCAGATGAGGCATCTAACATCAGCCTTGATGGTGGCAACAGTCCATTGTAGAAGGTTTCCATTTGAATGCATACGGGGATGCCATGATGAGGGCACTTTCTCAACAGATCTTTAAACGTCTCCCATGCTTCAAACAAGGATTCATAATCATTTTTCTTAAATGAGGTAATGTCATTCCTCATTATTACATTTTTATGGGAGGGAAATACTTTGTCGAAAATTTCTCGACCGAGATATTCCATGAGTTGATTGAATTAGGCTCTAATGAATTTAGTCAAGCCTTGGCACTATCCCTCGGTGAATAGGGAAAAAGCCTCAACATGAAAGCATCATCAGTCACATCATGATTCTTAAAATTGTTGGCCACCCAGGAACTGCCTCAAATGTAGATGAAGGTCTTGATTGGAGCACCACTAAGCCTCTGTTTGTTTTGATTATATTGCCGCAAAAGCGAACAATTGTACATCCTGAGGAAATTAATTTGAAAGCCCACAATTGAAGCTTTTGGAGAACTAAACTTTGAACGGGACTTTCATTCAATCCGTGTTGCATAGAATTTAAACCAAACATCTTTGTAAATTGGCCATCAGTTTGTAGCATTTGAAACATCATAGGATTGAACTCAAACTGTTGGGTAGTGATTTTTGGCCTCACAATCCCAGTTTTCATGGTTTGAGGATCAAATGCAGCATATTATCTGATAGCTCTTTCTCTATCATTTGCCATTTCTATCATATCAGGTTGGTCCTCATCCTCTAAGAAAACAACAACCATGAAGCCTAGATCAGAATTATCACAAGCACGATTTTCCCTTCTTTGTTTCCTAAGTCTTTCGACTGTTCTCTCAATTTCTTGATCAAGTTGGAACTCTGGTGCACCCTTTCCGCGCATACGACTTTAAGTACCTGCTGCTGGATACAATACACCAAATTTTCAGATTCTTAATAAACAAAATTATTAATCTGAAAACCATAAAATTAAAACCATTGCTAATCCTCGGCAACGGCGTCAAAAACTTGTCGCATATTTTAGAATGTGGTGTGCAAGTGTACATAGTCTTGACAAGTAATAAAAATGAGTAAGAGTGTTCCCACAAAGAATAAAATGAATTATGAATACATTTTTCAAGCTCAATATTCTATTTACCAAAAATCTTAAAGGAACAATTAATCATGTGACCAAAATAATAAGTGGTTGGCGGCTGAAGACAAAATAGAGATTTAAGCAAGAGTTAAGTGCGTAAATACTAACAAACAATGATAAAATTAGATGGGTAAAATAGCTAGAATAATTAATCCCTTGTAACTTCAAGAACAAGCAATTTATGCTTCACGATACAACATTTGGTCCAGGAATTAAGGTTTGCTTTCTAGCACTAACACAATGAGTTTCATTAAACTTACCTTATTCCCGTGAGTGAAACATAAGCTAGGGAGGGAAAGTAGATTTTTTGCATATGGGATGGGCCGGGTAAGCCGAAGGTCAACCCAAACCCGTCCCTGACTCGACACCGAGTCACTAAATGGGACATGGGTCCGTCCCTTCTTTTCTGCGAGTTAGGGTCAAACCCTGCCCGAACACTACGGGTTATGACGGGTTCTAGGACCGGGTTGGGTTTTGCACATCCCTATAAAGAATGACCTAAATTGTCTGACTTTTCCCCTTGTACCCAGAGAATGTTCCCTCATTAGGGTTACTCAAACCTTCTAGAAAAATACCATCTCTCCTCACTTTTTGGGCTTAAAATAATAGTACAATAAACAACCATTGGCCCATTCATTTAAGTACACCAAAATATCTTCAACAGACACGTGAGACACGTCCTTATTTGCTAGGGACCATATACAGAAAAAAGATTGTTGAGCTGACATTTTTGTCTTTTAAAGAGCACGCTCTTCAAAAGCTGCAGCATCCTAGAGCATTTTCCTTCCTACTAATTCCTAACTTCAAATGTTATCCTGGTCAAACACAAAGTTCTATCAGCCTCAGTTGAACAAAACAAAAACAAAATCACAAAGACAGAAAACAAAATGAATCCTACTTTAAACTAAAACCAAACAGTTATGACACTAAAGCCACTTAAGAACATTCAACAATTAAGCAAAGGAAAGCAAAGTAACTCTTATTTCTAAGAGTTATCAACGGTGGAAATAGGCAAAAACGTTTTCCAAATTTTAAAACATTCATTATGTTCTCCAAATTGAAAAAACATAGTCAAATTGGACTAATGTGATGAACATTTTTTTTTAATTTGAGAGACATTTTACCTATTTCTTAATGTGAAAGACAAACCTGTCACCACTCAATAATTTCAAGGGTCAAAATGGTGATTCACTCTTCGTGCTTTTGGTAAATTTCTTAACTCATCACTGTGGGATAAACATTCGGCTTTGGCTCTCTCATTTATCCTTCCCTTAGTAATTAGCACCTCTCTGTTTTTTTAATTGATTTTTTTCTCTCTATTTCTCCACTTTTTTTGTTTGACTCTCATTATTTACCCTGTGGAAGAAAATATAACCATCATAATATAGTTTCTTGTGTTGTAAATGTGTCTCGAGCATTGGGATGCTGCTTTTATTTCTCCAATAATTTTTGTGTGGAGTTTCCTCTTATCTGTTATTTCACATGCAGGCTTCTCTTGTCCTTTGTCGTGTAGTTAATAAGCCTCGTCATAAGAAAAGTGTACGTCACATTGGTATTCAGCATGATGGAAGTGTTACATCTGATGGTATTGAAGCTGAAGTGGGTGATGAAGACTCTGTTAATGGAAGGAATGAAATCTCAGTCAGTGAACCAACTGAGATGTCTTTGATGGACAAGATGATCAACAGGTTATAACTTCACCTGTTTCTGATGCTACTGTCCAAGGCCCTTTAGGTCCTCAAGGCAATCACCAGGTAACAATTTTAAATATGAGTCATGTTATTCAAACATCAGATTTTAGACATCGTATGTGTTTCTCTCTATCTCTCAATGTCACTTACTTTTTATCTTCTTTATAGACACGCATTTCAAAGATACATAAAAAAACAAAGGATGGTATGGTATCCCATATTTGGATGTTCAAAAAACATTTCTCTTTAAGTATATTAAACTCTGGTCTTGATTTGTCATCTTTAATTTGTTTTTATAATACATGACTCCAATGGCTGTTATTTGTGATAGAAAAATAGTCTTAAGGTAGAATTTTATCAAACAATTATAAGATTTGTAATTTTGTATGCGATTGAATGTTTGGGCGGTAAAATGCCAACAAGAGATAAATTTAATGTAACAAAGACACTGGCACTAGTGCAGAAACGGGATTCCACATCGGTTATTTTTGGCTTTTCACGTCGGTTTTCAAACTGATGTTGAAATGACCGATGTGGTTTATTGCCACTTTTCACATTGGTTTTAAAACCGATGTTAATAGTATATTTTTAACAGCGGTTTTGTCTCTAAATGAAGTGGAAAATTAATTTGTCAATTGGTAACCTATTGGAATTTTCACTTTCCACATCGATTTTGCTAAAACCGATGTGAAAATTTCACTTTCCACATCGGTTTTAAGGAGAACCGATGTGTAAAGTGAAAATTCCACATCGATTTATATAAAAAACCGATGTGGAAAGTGAAATTTTCACATTTCTATCATTCCTTTCCCCTGTTTTGATAATGCGGATCAATACCGAATAACATCTGTAAATATTCTCAACACAATCACTTTTGTACGACAAAAACACAACTAATATATACTGAATTTATTACGAACAATACATATGTACGTTCAATTACATTCAGACAACAAAGATAATTAGAAACCAAAAAGCTACATGATATATTATAGATTTCATATCAAAATACATATGATCAGTCAAAAGTACACTATAGCTAGTACATGATAAGCTTTTAAACTAACTACATATATACAAACTATGGTTGGTACACTTCAAGAAAGAAAGTTGCCCAACGCCTCTTTATGTTGATGATGTCGGAATCAGATAATGGAGTTGGATTGTTGAATATCTGCAAGTTTAATTGGACAAAAGATTATATCTTTTAAGTAATAAACTAACATAAAACATATAACGAATCTATAACTATTACTTCTAATTGTGTCAATTAACATTTACCTCGTGCCATCTTTCAGTGATCCTGGAGGAGATAATTTCCAACATCCACTGCATCACATAGTAGCCACATTCCCGTGATCCACGTTGTATACGTGACTACGTACAAATGAAACCCAATTAGAATATGAGGAATTAAATAGAAATCAATAATTATACCCACTGCATTTGATGCATTTGAACTAATAAATATCTTACGCTAGGAATAATCCATCTGATAGCCCGAGTACGCCTTTCACCACGCAACATGTGGTTTGCATTAATAGACCTATCATGACAAAAACATTAATTAAAGTATATCTAATAGATTTCAGATAATTAAAACAACTGCATTACTGATTATAAAGTATTTTAATGCTTACGTTTCGATGATCGTCTTCAGTTCATTCGCCGGCTTATTTCCCAATGAGCAGAAGAAGACCACGACGTTCATCCTAGGGTACAAGATCATGATTTGCCAATGCTGGTTGTATTTGCGGAACAATTAGTGAATAAGTCATATATAGTTATACTTAAATAACCGGTAATTACTTATTGAGATAAGGCGCAAGGTAGAATTGATGATCGTCTAGGGCAAGTATATCACGTATGGTGGTGACCGGGTCTTCTGATGCTAGGAGAACATCACTCTGAATGAACATTGGGTCAATGAACCCATAAAGGGCGAGGTTACCCTGATCAACTAACATACGATGCAGATACCTAATATATTGGAAAAACATGTTAATTATCATAGTATTTAAAAATTAATTACTTAACTTATAAATAAAATGTACTTACGTGCACCATAACGATATGTGTGCAGAACTAGCCATTTCTTTATTGAGTACCATCTCCATAAGTTCCTTCTTTGGGATATACAGTTCATCACCTGGACTGGCATCATGTTCCAACCTTACCAAGGCTGCATCATTCTCCATGGTGACAACCTGTATAGCCAGAACTTTAAAATCATCACCATGGCCAGGTGCCCCTTTGTCGATCCCCTAAACAACATAGATATATATTAGTAATAATGAATAATTAAGTTATTTAATTCGTAATTAACTAAATGGTCAATTGAATACCTTGGCAGGAGCAGACATCTCTGATCTTCCTGGATCCGACCTTTTACGCACAATATCATTTCCAACATCCTATAACTAATAAAAATAAAGCATTATCTTTAAACAATAATGAATTATTTCAACTATGAATATAGAAAAACACAACTAACTGAATACCTCAGATGCAACAAGAAAGCTGACCAGTCTTCTTGGCCAGAGGATGAAGTTACCGGGGGCCTGACCCACTGTTTGAACCTCCTCAGTGGGCACAGGGACTCGAGCATCAGCATCTCGAATAATCTCAACAACGACCCTCAGCTAATCATCCGGTAATAAACGATGGTGTATGGTATTACCTAAGTTATTATGTGCCCTCCCCAATGCCACTAAGCGGCGATCATGATGATCATCAACATACAGCTCACACCTATTAGGGTCGTCATCATCATCATCATCATCACCATCATCATCATTTTCAGGCTGATGAGGAGGATCACATGAGCCCTTAGTGCTCACATGGACAGAGGGTTGGACACGTTTGTCATCTATTTGGGACATAGAAGTCAATATTGCCATATGTTGGGCAAACTGCTCGGCCATCTCCTGTCGAAGCTCAGCTGAAATCTCCTGTTTTAGCCGTGCTCTATCTGCATCAACATCCCTGTGGCATTGGTGTGAAGATGAACCATGGTATTGGCGAATGCCGACGCCCCATCCAACACCAATGACACGGCCCGGGTGGTCTGGTTTACCGATGGCGTGACTAAGATATCATCGCGTCCTCTAGGAACAAAGGTTCCTTGGGTTACCTGCTCGTCCAAGGCATCCTATCACATAAAATATCAGGTCACATTGCAATTCGGTAACAATCTTAAAATGACAATTACAATTCAAACTATACTTACAATCTTCCCAGCTACTTGGCGGGCCTCCCTAGATGTATATTGTCCCGTTTTTCTTTGTCGGGCCCTCTTTGATGACAACCAAATGGTGAGGTTGCCTTTGATGATCTTTTTGGTTGAATTTTTTAACAAAAATTCGTGTAACACTTTGTAACCAAGATTAAAGTGAAGAAAGAAAGAAAATGGATGAGTAAGAAGATGATGATGGCGCCACAAAACAAGAGTTTTGATAAGCCAAGTGAGGTTCGCCACAAGAATCTTGGATTCTTGATGAGAACAATAGTTTGGTTCAACCAAGAACCTAGGAGAACATAATTCTCACAAAATGGATTTGATCCAAAAATAACATCAAAATTACCATCCTCTTTTGGTACCAAAATTAAGCCTTGCACATGGGCTCATACTTTCTTGCACCCACCCTTTTTGCATCAACTCCTCCACTTGGGTTTGAATCTCCTTAGTCTCTTGAGGGTTACTCCTATAGGCTGGCCTATTGGGCAATGATGCACCCGGAATGAGATCAATATGGTGCTCAATCCCTCTTAGAGGTGGAAGCCCGTGTGGCACTTCCTTTGGAAAAACATCTCCAAATTCCTGCAAAATATTTTTAACACCACTAGACAAAGAGATATCATTAGAGGCATTAGAATATAAACAAAATTCCATACAATAAAGTATGTATAGGGGCTGCCTTGAGACCAATGCACTTTTTACCTCACTCTTTGTTGCAAAATAGCTCTCTTTTCCCTCTTTTGCATCTATATTTTTCTCACTTTTTTCCTCATGATTTTTCTTTATTTTTTCATCATTCTTTTCCTCAATTTTTTTCTCTCCTTCTCCTTCTTTTCTCTCTTGCTCTCTTTTTTCTCTCATTCTTATTTGATCCTCACTAACTTGCTTTGGAGAGAAAGGAGAAAGAATGACCTTTCAGTCTTGATACATGAAGGTAAACTTATTTGAGAACCCATCATGGATGGCCTTTTTGTCATATTGCCAAGGCCTTCCCAACAACATATGGCTTGCCTCCATAGGCACCACATCACAAAGTACACAATCTTCATACTTTCCAATTGAGAATGGAACCTCTACTTGTTTGTTCACAACCATTTCCCCAACCTCACTTAGCCATTGAAGCCTATATGGCCTTGGATGTGCCTTAGTAATAAGATTCAATTTGGACACCAATCTAGTGCTTACAACATCGGCACAACTCCCACCATCAATGATTAGAGAACATACCTTTCCTTGAATTAGACATCTAGAATGAAAGATATTCTCCCTTTGGCTTGCTTCATGATCCTTCACTTGACTTCCCAAAAGCCTCCTCACCATGAGTAAATCACCATCCGGCATGAACACATCTCCTTCACTTTCCTCTCCACTTGAAGCCTCGTATTGTGATACCACTTCCCCATTTATGGACACCATGGTTCTCTTTGTTGGACATTGGGATGCTATGTGTCCATGGCCTAAGCATTTGAAACATTTTACATCACGGCTCCTAGAGTTTGTCTCCATGGGTTTCTTTCCTTGTATGTTGCTCACGACCTCCTTGGTGGGTGCACCCTCCTTCTTTTGCTTGTCCTTCCAATTTGAGGATGGAAATTGGGTAGATGAAGAAGAAGAATATTTAGACTTCCTCCTCTTAATTTGTTGCTCCACCTTAATGGCTTGTTGGACCAAATCTTCAAGCTCCACATAATGTTGCAACTCCACTATGTCTTGGATATCTTGATACAAGCCATGTAGGAATCTTGCCATGGTAGCCTCCCTATCCTCTTGAAAATTTGACCTAAGTAAGGCCAACTCCATCTCCTTGAAATATTCATCAACGCTTTTGGTCCCTTGGGTAAGCCTTTGTAATTTGTTGTGAATGTCCCTTTGATAATGATTTGGGACAAACCTCTTCCTCATGACAAATTTCATCTCCTCCCAAGTGTCTATGGGCTCTCTTCCATGTCTCCTCCTTTCTTTTTGTAGTTGGTCCCACCACACAAGGGCATATTCCTTGAACTCAAGGGCGGCTACTTTCACCTTCTTGCTTTCATTGTATGAATTACAATCAAAGACTTGTTCTATTTTTAGCTCCCACTCCAAGTAAGCCTCCGGATCATTCTTCCCAATAAAGGGAGGAACTTTGATTTTGACCCCTTCAAGTCCTCTATCACGTCTCTCTCCCCTATGTCCTCCTCTTCTATGTCGTCCTCCTCTAGGCCTTCCTCTTTCACTATCATAGTCACTTGAATCGTCACGGTGTAGGTTAGCAAGTTGTCTCTCATAATTGGCTTGCATTTGCTCCATTTGTCTTTGAAGAGCTTGGACTTGATTGGCCATCCTAGCTTGAAGAGTGGCTGACCTTGGAGATAATGGTGGACTATCCTCATTGTTGGCCATGATTTGAGTAGAAGAGTTTATGTGTTTTCTCACTACACTCCCTCACTAGTTCACACAATGATTTTTTTTCACTCTTTTGGCTTTTTCCACACAAAAAATGTATTTTGGACACTCTTGCCTTTTTCCTCTCAAATGTTCTCCTTTAGTTCTTAGAAGAGTCAAACACAAAAAACACACAAAAATCCAAAAAATTCAAGTAACAAAAATCACAAAACTTATCAAAACAAAGGAAACAAAAGGAAAGGCTAGAAAGGCAAAGCTTTGGAAATAAGAACAAGGAAGAAGGGAAATATTTTTCTTTCTTTTTTTTTTTTTGTTCCAAGAACACAAATTGCTCAAATAGACTTTTCTCTTCCTTTTTTTTTCCTTCAAGATTTCATGCACAATTTTTTTTCTTATAATTTATGCAATTTTTTTTTTAAACTTTGAAGAAGAGAATCACACTTGAAAACTTGTTTTTGAGATAGAACAACAACACGAAATTTTCCCTTCACAAATAGAATCAAAGTGTAATTTTTTTTTTGGATAGTTTTTGGGTTTAAAAGAAGAAAAGAAGAAAGGTAGAAGAAGAAGAACAAAACTCGAAAAAAATTCAACCAAAGCCTAAGCTTTGATACCACTTGATATGATCCTAACAAAGAACATATATATTTTCGGATCTATCCTTGAGTGACCAAGCAAAATTATAGAAGAAGATGAAATACAAAATTGGATAAGATGAGAAATGGGAGGTAGGTGCCACAAATCCAAGGGGATTTGATAAGCCAATGTGAGGTTCGCCACAAGAATCTTGGATTCTTGATAAGAACAAGGGTTGGCTCAATGAAGAACCCAAGAGAGAAAACACTCTCACAATTAGAATCAATCCAAAATGAACTTAAAGTTGTCTATTCATCATGTTTGGGGCATGTACAAATAGTAGTGGGGCTGCCAAATCTTGGCTTACACAAAGTCCTCATAAGATTCCATTATTCTATAACCCCCTAATAACTATACCACTAATTGGTGTAATAAACCATCAGGTGACTATTTAAACATAACTCTCCAATAATTGGAGTTATTACCAAACTTAAGAGAATACTTAAAATGAAACATAACTAATAAAGAAGGAGTTACTTTAGGCATGCAAGCCAAAAGACACACTCCTTTGAAGCTCAAACTCGTCTAAATATTCATACCAAACTTCCAGCCCATATTTCACCATGATAGAAGCCGAATTTGGTCGAGAGGCCTGAGATATGATTTGTAGATAATTCCCTAAGCTTTCCAACGCACCAAACAATGCATCAATCGGAGATTCGTAGCTCAATATATGACCAAATCAAGTATACGGGTTCGATTAGAAAATTCATCCTAAAAATATTACCAAAATAAAAAATATAAGTATAAAAATTGGACTTAATTGTTGTCTAATAAGCCCACTAATAATAGTGCACTTAGATGGATCTGAATATGATTCTTTCCACATACTCAAGCCATCCATGCTTCTATCACTCTTCCATTTACGATGGCATGGGGGTGGAGGTGGATCAACAACCTATGGACGATTTTCAGTATTAGGATCCGCCTGAGATGCTGCTTCCTGACGTGCTTTCTTTTCCTCTTCAACCATTATTCGACCAAGCTTTTTATATCCCCCACGAGACATGACATGGGGGTAGACATTCTTGCTTTGGTTTTTCTGCCCCTTTTCCCTCTTCTCCTGTTATAAATAGAAGACAATTAAATTACATAAGTAAATAAAATTAATGAAATTACATAAATTTAGAGACAAATCAAATAATTTAAACTGAAAGCTGGGATCATGTCGGCTCTGAACAAAGAGATCCCACGTCGCCTGGTCAAGAAACGGGTACACCTCAAGTGGGTTCTTTTTACTTTTTGGATTGAATACATAGTATCTGCCCAGGTCGGCCTTAAAACCCCTCCAACGCTCACCAGCATACTTTAGCAAACGCTTCTTCATAACGTACGTATCCGGTATGTCAAAGGTCAGCTACATTAAGACCAAAAGAATCAACGAATTACTGTATGATATTATTAAGATAAAAATAAAGTAGATACAGACAAACACAGGACATAAAAGTATAGATACCAAAATACTCTCCCATATCTGATCCTTCACGTCCACCGGTACATCTTTCCAAATATCAATGAGTATACTAGGCCTGCTCCTAGCAAGGCTCGCCACAAAACTGTTAAATTGCTCTTCCATTGGCCCAATAGGATTGCGGTTATTATCAAAGTCTATTCTTATCCTTTGATTTGAACCACAGTTGGCAGTCAAATTCCTCATTCGTGTGGCACGTCTACCCTTTCTACTAGTAGACGGGGTCTCCGACCCGTTGCATGAAGGAGGGATATCCTCACGATCAGTCATGTATACCTGTTTAAACAAAAAAAAAAACTTGTTAGTATGTCAGGATAAATATCGAACATAACTTATAAATATCGATCAACGTACGTAAACATAACTTATAAATATCAACGTAAACATATAATATGCCTTTAAACATAACTCAAACTAAACTTACTTTGTGGTCAATTAGTAAAGTTCTCTGATAACCCTTCTTGGTGATCATTACGAGTAGCATGTACATCATCCACTTCATTTTCCTCATTGAAATTAGGCACTCGTGTTGAGAAAGAAGGAGTATCAGAAATATCAAGAGTTGAATCGTGATTTCCCTCACTACCATTATACATGTTTTTTCCCTGGAAAACCACTGACCACCTTTTGTTAGAAGGATCACGGATATAAAACACTTGTTTTGCTTGGGATGCCATGATGAAAGGCTCCTCTTTATTACCTACCTTATTAAGGTCCACCAATTTGAATCCTAACTCATCGGTTTGCACACCATTGTTACTGTCGACCCACTGACATTTAAAAACATGTACTCTAAACTACGTGTAATCAACCTCCCGTATCTCTTCAATGATTCCAAAGTATGAAACGGATGCCATAACAGGGTTTTTATCTTTCGAACTAGAGAAATGCATGGACTCAGCGACGACCATAACCCCACTGTTTTGCATAGTACTTTTGTCATCCTGGGACTTTGTATAGAAGGAAAACTTATTGATATCGTACCCACTCCAGCTTATGACATCAAAGTTAGGCCCCTGTGCTAGCCATTTTAATGTATCAGAAGCAATACCATCCTTTGCAATTTTTTCTTTAAACCAGTTCAAGAAAGTCTTGTTATGCTTGTTCAAACACCATTTTTCATTCATTCTAGGGTAAGTTTCATTGATGATGCTTTTATGCTCACATAAGTATGGTTCAACCTCATCAGTGTTATTCAATATATACAAATGTGCTTGAAGCACTTCCTCCCGATCCATGCTCTTAACAGTGATACCTTGTGTACCCTTACCATCATATCTTCCTTCGTGACAAGACTTCGGAAGCCCTACAGGTTCCGCTTCTGACATGTAGTCTGTACAAAACTCAATAGCTTCTTCTGCAACATACCGTTCAACAATAGATGCTTCGAGACGGTGTGGATTTTTCATATATCCTTTCAAGATCTTCATGTATCTCTCAACCGGGTACATCCACTTTAAATAAACGGGGCCGCACAATCTAATCTCCCTCACTAGATGAACAATCAAATGAACCATGATGTCAAAAAATGAAGGTGGAAAATACATCTCCAATTGGCACAATATAATGGCTGCCTCATTTTCCAAGTCATCCAACTTTTTAGTGTCAATGACCTTGCTACATACAGCATTGAAGAATAAGCATAACCTAGTAATGGCATGTCTGACTTTTTTAGGCAATATGTCATGAATGGCCACCGGTAGTAGTTGTTGCATCAAGACATGACAATCATGAGACTTTAAGCCAACTAATTTGAGATCTTTCATTGAGACAAGTCTTTTGATATTTGAAGAGTAACCCTATGGCACTTTAACTCCCCGTAGACATTCACAGAAACTTATTTTCTCTTTTTTTTGATAAAGTATGACATGCCGGGGGCAAATAAGTCTTCTTATCCCCCACTTTAAGTGGAGCTAAATGCTCTCGTATACCCATCGCAACTAGATCCAGACGAGCATTCACACCATCCTTTGTCTTGCCATGAATGTTGAGAAGCGTTCCGATTAAACTGTCACACACATTTTTCTCCACATGCATCACATCAATATAATGTCTTACATCAAGCTTGCACTAGTATGGAAGATCAAAGAAGATTGACCTCTTCTTCCATATTTTCTTCTCGGTAGCCTTCTTCTGGGTCTTCCCATAGATAACATTAGTGTTGTTCACCTTTTCATAAACTTGCTCTCCAGTCAAGGCCACCGGAGCAATTTCATTCTCCGGAAGTCCATTGAAAGCTTTTCTCAATCTACGATAAGGATGATTACGTCGGAGAAATATCCGATGCCCAAGGTAAACCGTCTTCCTTCCATGTTGCAGTTGATGGTAACATGTGCCTTCTTCACATATTGGACATGCTTTATGCCCCTTAACACTATACCCACACAGGTTCTCGTATCTTTGGAAAGTCATTGATGGTGCAAAATAACATGGCACGCAATTTGAAAGTCTCACGGCAATACCCGTCGATCACATAAACACCTTCATCCCACAACATTCTCAAGTCTTCAATCAAGGGACTCGAGATAAACATCAATATCATTTCCTGTCTGTTTAGGACCGAAATCATCATACTTAACATAATGTATTTGCGCTTCGTGCACAACCAAGGAGACAGGTTGTAAATTACCAGGAGAACGGGCCATGAACTATGAATACTACTTAAGTTTCCATATGGATTCATTCCATCGGTAGCAAGTCCAAGCCTAAGGTTTCTGGGCTCATTGCCGAAATCCGGAAACAAACTATCAATTCTCTTCCATTGCAAAGAATCGGTAGGATCAGAAGCTGTCCATCACACTTCCTCTCATCTTCATGCCATCTAATGTTCTTTGCGTCATTTACATTAGCAAACAATTTCTTGAACCGCGGAATCAGGTGAAGATACCATAACACCTTCGCGGGGAGGACCTTTGGTGACCACATCACAACTAGAATCACCATCCTTCACTTTGTAGTGTGATACCCCACACACAGGGCACTCGTGCATCTATTCAAACACTTTCCTGTACAATATGCAATCATTGGGGCAAGCGTGTATTTTCTTATACTCCATACCCATCGGACACAATATCTTCTTCGCCTCATAGTTTCGAGATGGCAATGTGTTGCCTTCTGGAAGCATGTCTTTCAACAACTCAAGCAATTCGGTAAAGCTTTTATCGCTCCACCCATTTCTCGCCTTCAAATTGAACAATCTTAACACCGCTGACAACCGTGTGAAATTAGTGCACCCCGGATACAAAGCCACTTCCGCATCACTGCACAAAGTATCATACACATGTGCGCGCCGAAAAGACTCTTGCCCAACATCACAGATCATGTCCTCTACTCCATCGTCCATTTCCACGTCATCAACTTCCTCTCTATCCGACACCCTCGGCCTGTCTAACGATTCACCATGACATATCCATGTTGTATAACTCTTGCAAATCCCCTCACAAATAAGATGATCACGTATCTCCTCAGCTTCTAGTCGTCTCTCATTCAAACAGTTAACACAAGGACAATAAAACCTTCCGTTACCACTATCAGGAGCATTTGTTTTTGCAAACTGTAGAAAATCTTCCACTCCATTCTCATACTCATCACTTGTCCGTCTAGCATTCATCCAACCGCGATCTATGACTAAACCAATAACTTCGTACTTAGTCCAACATATTCATCAACCACTTCTTATGACGGGGGTATGGCCCTATCCCATTCGAGAAGAAACTTTTTCAACATTCGGTTAACAGTTAGTCCTTAACTCTCATGCTCATACTCGACAAAATTTCGGCAGCATTTCCCTTCAGTCTCCGACGTACACTACTTGAACGCGATGACATCCACCACAATAAAGTATGCACTCGGAGAACGAAAGGAAATGTATCAATCCGAAATTTCATCAAGTATATAACATTAGGATCAATGAATAACTATTTTAACTGAATTAAGAAAAAGTTTTTTCCCAAACTGTCCAACTTTGGACAATTCAAGATCCAACACAATGAGCGGTACATTAAGCACATACACGTGTGCTCATTAGTATTGCATCTCAAACGGGAAACTAAGGCTTTACTAATTATGTAGCTTGCATGAAGATGGGGCTTGAAAAGTGAAGAAAATTAGTCAAACAGAGCCCATCACGGCCTAGCCTTGAAAGCCATCACGACCGTGATCGAGTAAAGCTTAAAAGAAAGAATGGAAAAGTCAGAACTAGTCACGGCCAGCCCGTGATGCCCATCACGGCAGTGACATGTCAGCTGAACCAGACCCTCACAGAGACAGAAGCGATCACGGCCTAGCCGTGATGGTGGTCACGCCATGAGCGGACCAACCGGTGAAGCAACCTCCAAGCGGAGAACACGTCACGGCACGTCGTGATGGCCATCACGGCCGTGACATTCCAATTGAACCAGACCCTCACAGGCAGAACTGATCACGGCCTAGCTGTGATGGTGGTCACGGCCGTGACAAACCAACCAGTGAAGCAACCTCCAAGGCAGAACCTGTCACGGTCGTGACATACCAACTGAACCAGACCCTCATAGGCAGAACTGATCACGGCCTAGCCGTGATGGTGGTCACGGCCGTGACAGAACAACCAGTGAAGCAAGCTCTAAGGCAGAATCCGTCACGGCCTAGCCGTAACAGGAAGCACGGCCGTGACGGGTGATACCACCACTGGAAAAATCTAGTCTTGGAGCAACATAACAACACATGCAAGTATATTATCCAACCATTTGGAGTCAAAGTTCATAACTTTTCTAAACAAGAAACGAATAAATGACTAATCTTGCAAATGGGACTGTTTATAACAGGGATAACGCACCTTTTTTTTTGGAAGAATGAAGATCTTGAAGGTTTCTTTGTGCACCTGTGATGAGCCTGAAAACCCGATGAATGAGGAAAATGAGGAGTGGTTTCATGTGCCATTCTCAAGCAATGCAACTCCTCCACTGTGAAATTTCCATAACCCTCCTTTCACACAATGCTCAAAAAGTAGTAACCCTAAAGGAAGAGAGAGAGAGAGAGAGACGCATATATACCTGAGGGAGGAGGGGGGACGAGCAAAAATGGTGCTCTTCATGCAAACGAGGGTAGCTCGCGGATGGCCATTCTCAGTGGTTCTTAGTGGTTCTCTTCCGAAGCAGAAAATGAAGGCTCACAGTGGTCTTCTTCTTTGTCTACGATTAGGGATTTGCAGAGAGTTAGGGGAAAGGGAAATCGTTATAGCTGTGAGAGGGAGAGCTTACCCGAGAGAGAGAGAGAGAGAGAGAGGTCGAAGAGAGCTCCCTCGATGGTCCTCCGGTGGTAGCCAAAAGAGGTGGTTCTCTTTGCAATGTGACTTAGAGATGGAGACGCAGTGGCAAAGGAATGAAAAACAAATGGAATGGAAGACGGCGCGAAGAGTAGGAGGGAATGAAAATAGAAACTTAGGGTATTACACATCGGTTTAAAAAAACCGATGTGGTTAGTGATATTTCACATCGGTTTCCGTATAACCGATGTAGAAACTTACAATTTATTTTAAAATTTCAGTTTTTTTAATTTACTACATCGGTTATTGAAAACCGATGTGTAATCTTATGGCTGATTAAAAAAATATATAATTTGTTTCCCTTTTCCACATCGGTTATTCAAAATCGATGTCTAATCTTATGTCTAATAAATTTTTTTTTTGGTTTCACTTTTCCACATCGGTTTTTTTAAAACCGATGTTAAATATTTTTATCACATCGATTTATGCAATAACCGATGTTAAAATATTTCAGTTTAATTTCAAAAATGCCACCACCTCCTATTTCACATCGATTTTGTTAAAACCGATGTTAAAAAACTGATGTTAAATGTATATTTTGCACTAGTGTGGCGCTATGTTTGGTAAGTGGATAAATCAGACGGGATAAAATTAGGAGAACGTGGTCAAGAGAAAATTGAAGTAGCTCCCTATTGTAGAAAATATGGTATAATCTTGCCTTAGGTGGTCGAAGCATGTGTGTAGAGGACATGTAGAAACCCCAATAAGGAGAGTAAATCAGATGGGATAGCCTAATAGCTAGAGGTTGATGGAGACCAAGAAACTATAGGACACTATTATGAATGATTTAGATACAAATGTTTTGTATGTAGACATTATTTATGATATGACATTATGATATTGTTTGAACCATGTAGCCAACTTCACCCACGGTAAAAGGCTTTTTTGTTATTTGCTGTTGTTGTTGTTGTTACTTTATTTTTCCCTTTTTGTTCTCATGCTGCATGTAAATTTTACTTACAGGCTTTATCGCTAATTTTTTGGTGAAAGCCAAATAGTTCCCTTGCAATAATTTCTACCATTGATTAATTAAAGTGAGTTAAGATTTTAATGCACGTTAATTGATTAAGGTGAATGCATCATTACTTTCTCACTTTAGAGGAGCTCTCTATCCATTAATGTTGTACTTCTATCTATTTACAACTAGATTTTTAAAATTTGAAATTTTTTGCAACTTATTCATGTTGCGATCTTTCTTGAATTACATGCATTTTTATTAGTAATATAATTTTTGTTATTGGATGAAATATCTTATGCTTCAAATTCTACTATGATGACATGTCACTAAAATTTCAACTGTCACTGACTCTGTACTTGGAAACTGAAAATATGATCATGTATTTTCATTTTAATTTTTTTGTATGTTTGTATGGAAATTGAGTGATCCTCCAACTCCATGGGGAAAAGCACATTTACTGGTTTTTGATAGCTCTACAAGTACCAATTGAATAATCAGCATGTCATTCCTTCCAGCTTACTTTAATTAGCATGTTCTTTTGACAATGCACCTTTTCATTTCATTTAATTATTGTTAATATATGGGAGAAAAAGAAAGTATTGCTAAATCATTAAATTCTATTGTTTGTTATTGTTGGTATTCAGGAAGGGCTTTCTGGACTTCTCAATGAT
This sequence comes from Sophora flavescens, assembly GCA_030762895.1. NCBI lineage: Eukaryota > Viridiplantae > Streptophyta > Magnoliopsida > Fabales > Fabaceae > Sophora > Sophora flavescens. Next base: position 254,720 of record JAUPTC010000034.1, read on the forward strand.
TATGATTGGCTCATTGAAGAAACTATGGCGCCTCAGAAATTCTATTTAGAGATGAAAGATCTTCAATGAATTGGTTGGTTTAAAAAGATATGTGAAACAATTGGATTCATAATGGGATAATTACATTGCAAAAAAAGAGGAAGATATTCAATATAGAATAAAGTTTTAGTCATCAAATAAAGAAACATACTGTCAGGAAATTAAGACAGATGTTGTTGAACATCGATCACTTCCCATATTAAGGTAGTTACTTTGTTGATTAGATTATTGTATGTTATAATCTTGAGGATTGCTTAAGGATATATTCAGCAGATATTTTGTTTTGAGCATGCAGATTTTTCTCATGTGCCTAATGAGAGGCAATTGGCTCAACAGGAGTAGAGTTAGTTTGATATTGGTGTTGGTAATTGCAACATGCAATTTACTTAATTATGGGCAACTTCACCTTACTTTTTCACACTGTCATTGTTTCTTGACAGTGTATTTCAACTTTAATAGCATTTGGGACTAGAATTTTCCATTTGCCCCTTAGCAAGGCCTCCTTGCTATCTTCTACTTTATTTTTCCTATCTTTTTTTTTGTTCAGGAGGTAATTCAGATAAATTTCGTATTATGGTTATATCTTGTGTTAAATATAATGATGTGTTTGGATTAGTTGTGAAGAAATTATTATTTTCACATAATCGATTATAATAGAATTTGTTTTATGTATGAATGAGTTTGTTGAAAATTACATAGGAATCCAAATCCTACGGCCCTTTAAGGCTCCTGGACCTCTTCTGGTTTACACCCAAAGGCCCAAGGATAATTAGGGCCCTAAATTCACCTCAGGCGGGAAGTAAGCATGAGGAGAGCGGAGTTAGTGAATAAGTATAATTTCTAACATGTTAGTATAATTCTGACTCCAACAAGGCTTTTGTAAACATATCAACGTTTTTGACTTAGTTGACACATAATATAGGTTTTTTAAGTTTTGGTTTGATGAAATTTTTGTTAATCTTCACATTTTTCATCTTATCATGGTGAATGGGATTATTAACTATGTTAATTGTCAATTTGTTGTCATGCTATATTTTCATCTGACCCTCAATTAAAATAAATGGGTTTTGTAATAACCTACTTGTCCAAATAAGTTCACAAACTCTTTATGCAATTGTTCTGCATTTTGTCTCAGCATTATTTATTGTAACAATAGTTTGTTTCTTATTTTTCCAAGTCACAACATTTTTCCACACATTTGTTCAATTCCTAGAGTGGTTGACTTTGTGTCCTTTACAGAGCCTGTCCAATTTGCATTTCCATAGCATTCAATCCATCGGTAGTTATTTTTATGGAACTATAGTCCTTTGTCGAGAATGGTAGCAAAGGATTTAATAAAGTGGCGCAGTGTCTTTAGTAAAAAGAATTGACTTGCCACACTAGCACAGGTGGTGAGAGATAGATAGATCAACTTCCCTACCAAGTGTCCATAGGATTCCCTGTGCTGGATTTCAGTAATGTCAAGTTTTGTGATGTGTGCTATATGCTTTAACTTGAAGTTTCATTCATTGTTTTAATGTTTTAAAAAATTATTGGTTTCTGACGTCCATTTAAAAGTAATGTTATTTAAGAATTTATCTTCAAACTTCAGTAAAGATGTAAAAATTATGGGCTCATTGAATTTGGATCCACAGTTTGTAGTTTGTACTTTGCAGTATTTTTTATTTTTTTTACACAAAGCATGGAATGGTGTGTGGGCCTGTCAAGTTTGGCACCACCAATGCTTATGAAATAATTTTGGATGAGTTTGGTTTTCCATCCAAATATATCATTCTAACGAAAAATCAAACACACATGTTAAACCGGACCTACTTAATTCAAAAAAATATCATTATCCCCTTATTTATGTGAATCATTCAGTTTTTTTTAAGCTTGATCCGTTAGGCCATTCCAGTGATGCGTTTTAACATTTTACTTTTGTAGGACGGTTGCAATGGGAGGATGAGAGCTGCCTTTTCTTTTGTTCTACTTAAAGACCACTCTGCTAAAGTTGCTCCCTAGTCCAATTCACAGTTATGCCCTGGCCATGCTGGTGCTGGAGGAATTTTTAGAAACTCCCTTGGAGATTCCTTTGGTTGTTTCTCCTCCTATGTCGGTATTACATCTGCTTTCCATGCTGAGCTCAGTGCTGTCATGATTGTCATTGAACTAGCCTCCAAAAAAGGTTGGAAAAACATCTGGTTTGAGTGTGACTCTACCTCGGTCGTTGCTTCAACTAAATATCACTCTTTAGTCCCTTGGAATTTCAGAGTTAGATGGAGAAATTGCATGTTGATTGGTGCTCAGTTGAATTCAATTTTTACTCATATTTTCAGGGAGGGCAACAAATGTGCTGATAAGTTAGCTTCCTTTGGTGTTTCTGGTTCTAGTCTTACTTGGTGGGATAATTTACCAGATTTTGTAAGGGATGATTTCTTTCATGATAAACTGGGATTACCTCAGTTCAGATTTAGATAGCTATCCATGGGTCTTGGCATAGTCCCCCTATGCCTTCTCTTTGTATTCTCTATCTTTATATTAATAATATTTTGTAGGTGTGCTGCAGATGATTGGTAGGGCCTGGGGTGCCAACCTAGTTGGGATGCCTTGTCCTATTGTGATGCCTTTGCATGCCTAGCCTTTTATTAAAAAATAAAAATAAAAAAAGTCCAATTCACAGTTAGGATGCAGGTTTATGCTGAAATTTCTCTCTTCCCTCTCCCCACTTTTGCAACAAGGAGAAATGAATTGTACAAAACACTTGTTTTGTACCACGAATTTGACATTTGCTGGAGTTTCAAGTATTACGCAATACTTTGTATTTCTCACTGTGATGCTATAGTTAGATGTTTTATTTAATGAAATTTCAATTATCGAGAAAAAAAACGTAATACTTTGTAGTCTAATGACAACGAAGTACCATTTTTTAGATGCTTTAGATATTATTTTTAAATAAAAATATAATATGTATAATAATTTATTAATTAATGTAAGTATAATAAGTAGGGAAATGTTAACCAATACTGTTATAACATAGGTTAAACAATAAAAAAAGTAATTTTTTATTGAGAAGTAATATATTTTTTTGACAAGTGAGAAGTAATATATTTAAAGTATTGGAAAGTGGTTTGTTTAATTTTCCTATAAAATTTTTACTATTCTTTGATTCTTTATTGGTGTGCTACTGCTACTTTTTTTTGGTTGATAAATTGTGATACTTGTGACACCCCATTTTCAGGTTATCACATTTACGTAACTTGTTGTGGAAATACACTTAATAAAATAGTGTTGTTGGTTGCTTTCGGAAAATATAATTTTCTAGTTACTTATCCCTTTCAAAATCGGTGATAAAATTTTTTCGTTTTCTTTTACTCCATATACAACCCAATCACCACTAACATAGTATAAATAGGTATCATAAGAATTTTACACTTAGACCTTCACATAACAGGTCATCTCCCGAAAGTCTTAATCATAAGAAAATAAAGACGTAATTGTAACGTCGCGGTAATCTGGAATTACAATATCAAAAGAATGACTTTCAATAGCCAAACATCCAGACTAACCAAGTACCACTACTTTATAAGACACCAAAAGTCCTAGAGCAGGTCAGTACTAATAATCACTGTTGGGAAGACTACCATAGTTCTCCCAACCTATCGAAATATCCGGTGAGGATACCTCTACTTCCAGAACTATGGAAGTATCAGAACATATAAACTCCTAATCTACCAGAAAATAGGTAAGAATTCAGATAGGCGGTAAAGATGTCTCCACGGTCAAAGTCTGGTACGTACTTGATGTAGGTACTGAATCATCACCCTCGTGATATTCCCACTAACGAATACTTCTTCAAGCATCTCGTAGTTAAGTCCTCAAACGACTTACTGAATTCTTCTCTTCATTCGCATTAGTGTACCCAAGTACTACCTTAGTCTAAAATAAACCTGATATATTTGTAAGGGTGAGTTTCCAATATATGAGTTTTAATAAGATAACCACATGCACGACTCTCAAATAGCAAATACCAAATATTCACAACATAATAAAATTAACTTAAAACAACATAATGATTTATTTCACAGGGTTTCATACCCGGCAGCCATCGTCATTTTATAAAAATGCATGACACTTCTATATTCAATCTCTAATTTGATACCTAATCTCCAGAGATCCCACAACTTTCTGTTTCGTTTCAAGCTGGTCAGGCTCCACATGGCACATTGTAAAAACGAACAAAACAATGCCCAAGAAAATCACTGGTGCACATCCCCATTCTCGTTAGGATGCTCATGCAAAGCAATAACACTATTCCCCCATTCCCGTTAGGGAATAGCTGCACACATATTCAATCTGGACACACAGTCCTATAAATTTGGACACACGGTCCTATATATTGGCTCACACATATAGAGGCCCAATATTTAAATGGAACACAGTCCATAAAAGATACATTTATCCACTCAGGAACTCAATGATCATCATCACCTGACACATCTGCCAGATACATTGATCCACTCTGGATTCAATGCCCATTTACATGACACAATTACCATTGAATGCATGAGAAAAACTTTTATTCTCGTTTTGTTTTCTTTGTCGTAACAATCTTTCCTTGTCGAAGCACAAAGCTTAACGACCATGCTTAATTTTTTATTAAGACTTTTCACTTTAAACAAATTAAGGACACACAGTCCAAATCTTTTAATCTCAACACAGGACATAGAGTCTGAATGCTTAATCACGAGGCCCTTAAACCGATGCACCAGTTTTAGGCTCGCGGATATGGAGCTCACACTTTCCACATCAATTTAGGACACATAGTCCAAAAACAAAAACTTTGCAGGACACTCCGTCCCATGACACAGATCCTTGATCTACGTGTCCATGCAACATTAGAACCCCGACGTCTCGGTTTCTAGGCTTATTTATCTGCTTGTAAAACATTTCGCTCAGTGAAAATACAAAACAAAAGCTCCGAAAACTTATCCAAGTTTAACGGAATAACTTCACTGAATAAAATATTTTTACAGAAATCCTTTTCTGTTAAAACGTTGATAAAATCTGAAAATCATTGATAAATCTCTTTATTTCTAATTATTTCACTTCAAAAATTAATTCTTAATAAATTTCAACTAGAGAAATTTTTTTAATAAAATATAATAATTTAATTTTGAATATTTAAATAATTAAATATTTAATATTTAGTAATATTAAATAAATAATATTAAATAACTTGTATCATTTCTCTATCAGAAGTAATTGTTCTGACTGCTATAGAATATTATTTTCGGAACTTAATCACTTTAAATAACAGTTTATAATAAAATTGAATTTATTTTATAAAAATTAGAGCCTGTGAAAAAATTTCACGGTTTCGCCCTTACTATGGCTTATTTACACAGTTTCCACAAAATATTATTAAAATAACAAATTTTTTTTCATTTTTCTCAAAATCTCCCAAATTAATCCCTCTGATTAATTATCCAAGCTTATTAAGGTTTTTATCCTTAATTAAAATTTTTAACACTGACCAATGTCAGGTTATTCAGTCCAACACTCAACAGCAGATAAATTCCAATCACATAATAGCATGTCATATATCAATTCATGACATGCATCACAATTATAATATAAACAAATAATTATAATCATGTAAGTCCACACATTACATCAATTCAGTTACTCAGATAAACATCACATCAATCTAGCAATTTATAGTAAACAGTATAATATAATAAAATATTTCATACAGAAAATTAATAAATGACTCCACAAATAAGCATGAGATTATCTTACACTCCTCAGGCATACCCCCTTTACCTCTTGAAGATTAAATTACAGTTCCTGTTAATCTCCTGATCCCGATCCGATTTCTCTCCGTCAGCGTAAATCGGTTAACTCGGTTGTTTCCTTCAAACGAATTGCAACCAAAATAAATCAAATCAAACAACAATACACTTGGTTCATGGAGGTTAGGGTTCGGCTTCAACCAATTTTCTAGGTTAGGAAAATTAAAATTTGGTTAACTTAGGGATTAATGATCCATAAGTAACTTAAGCATGATTAATCACTTAAACCAAGATTATGAACCAAAAACATGAACTAAAACTCATATAGTTCTAAGAACTAGGGTTCAGTTTTCTCAAGATCCATAGGCTAGAAATTTTAAAATTTCTTCAACTCTTGGACTTAATCAACATACTAGACTTAGAGTTAGATTCAAGTGTTACAAACAACTTTTGAATCACAAAACCATCAAGTGCTCATACCTAGGGTTTCGGTTTTGATGAGATCAATAGGTTAAAGTTTGATTTTTTTGATCTTCTATATACTTGAATACAAGAACTATCAAGATACAAAAGGATTGAATCATGAATCAAGACATGAAAATAAAACAAAACCTAAGAACACAACATTGACCTAGGTTCGGTCAAGTCCAGAAATTAGGGAAATAAATTTCTCATGATCTTATGCTTATAGATTATGAAAATAGATATGATTATAAGATCATAGCAATTGGTTTCATGTCAAAAGGATTTTTCTAGAATTAGTTATGATTTTTTGAATCTAGTTCCATGAACTTTAAGTAAATGAAGAACATGTTGATCTAGGCCATGAATCTACAAAAGTTGTGAAGAGAAAGGATTTAAATTACAAGAGAAGAAGTTGTTACCTCTTGATGATTCAAGGAAAGAAAGATTTGTATGATGTTCTTCACAAATTTCTCATGGAGTTCTTGAGAAACTTAAGGAAAAAGATGAACATGGTGAAGGTTTAGAACAGTTTTAGTAATTTGAGTATATCTCTCAACATACTAGTCCGTTTTGGATCATATTTATGTCGTTGGAAAGAAGATATAATGATTAACAACTTTCATGTTGAAAGTTTTTCGAGATTCAGAATAGAAAATGGTCAGAATCGCTAGGAAAAATATGACGAATATGAACACTTTGGAGTTCTTAAGGCAAAAGCTTAGGTTTTCAAGAAGAAAAACATGGAAATGGAAGAAAAATGCCTTAAATTAAGAAGACAAGAGTGAGCCGTGAGTTTTGGATAGGTTTTGGTCAAAGTTTCCAATGGCATTTGCTTGTAATTGTCATAAAAAGACAAGGGTAAAATGGTCATTTCATAGCAAAAATTTCCTTTATCATAAATGCGCCATTATGGCCATTATGACACGGATAAGCTCGTCATAAATGCTCGTCAAGTCGGTCAAATCCATCATCTCAGCTACGTTGCCGACTCCTTGGTTCATCTGGCGCAAGCTTTTCCTAGAGATATCTCGACGTATATGCCCGCAGCAAATATAATATTTTAATTTTTTTACCAAAATTTTCAAAACTTCCAGTATCGTAGTAAATACGATAAAAACATTTTTCATCTCGTTCACGAATTAAAATTAGATCTTCTGAGCTGTAAACTTTTACTGTCAGTGAAAACACAGAAAACGACAGACCGGCTTCTGTCGGAATTTTCAACCAAAAACTTCACCGTAACCTTATGAAAATAAGTATAACAAGGAAATGACCTTGGTTTATCCAAAATCATTTTCTAAGTCTCGGATAAAAATATATTTTATATATTTATTACCGATATTACAAAGTAGCGAAAATCGGGGTGTTACACTACTGCAACCTTAATAATTTACATATCACACCTATTATATTTTTATTAAAAAATCATACCACAAAAATTCAAAGTTTTTTTTTTGAGAGGACAAAAATTCAAAGTTTGTTCTTAGGTTTTCTGTGCAGTTTAATTGACATCAGTAGTTCAATTCAATTATTGCTCGCATGTTTGAGTTGTGACTTTTAGTTGAACGAAAGTATCACATGTTTGAGTTGTGGTCTACTTACTTTGTGTGTGTTATCTTCCAAGAAAGCCACCAAATCAAGGTGGTTGCCTCGTATTTTCAGGTACTTAAGCCTGTCCTGTAATTTTGGTCGAGAGTATCAGCTGGCCTCCTAACTTTTTTGGGACTTGTCCTGCTTATGAATTTCCTCTTTCAAGTGTTCTGTAGAGAGATATTTTTATCTTTAATATAATCTTGTAAATTATCAACTAATTATAAAATGAATCTAATTTAAAACTACCTCAATTCTTACTCCCAAAAACGAGGGATAATGAGTTATTCTATATGTATAAGTTTCGCAAATATTCTTATCAAAAGATCACAATTATTAAGGTTTGTTTTCAGCTACAAAACCAAAGAGGGAAACAAATTGTGTCCAATAAAAAAAAAGGAGAATACTAATAAGTGTCCTTAGGATATTGTTTAAGAAACCAAAAAAATAAAAATTGTATGAGAAAATGTGTATTTAGCATTTCGAAGAGTATAACATTTAGTTTTGCAATAAGAATTTTCCTTTTATAGATTCCTTAACCGGTGCCATTATAACATTCGTTAGCAATACCCTAAAAAAATATGGTACACCATTCGTCATATATTATTAATGGAGAAATATGTTTTTATTTTTTTGAACCAACACATTTCTAACTAATAGAAATGAATATGTTAGGAAAAGAGTGTTAGAGAGTATGTTCACCACTAGAAATCTTCTGATTACCTGCAGATTTTCCTATGGATTTTGCTCAAAAGTCGCAAGAAACAGGTTTCATGTGGATTTTCCTACGAATTTCTAACTATAGGTAATACCTTCGTGGGTAATTTTTTCTTTGCGAATTTAAAAATCCATAGGAAATTTCTTGCAGATTTTTTTGCTAAAAAATTAAATCCACAGGAAAATTCATAGGAAATGTCAAAATTTTATACAAAATTTTTTAGGAATTTAAATCTATGGGAAAAACTTTATTTCTGCAAAAATTGCAATAAAATTCATAGAAAATTCCTGTAAAAAAAATCGACAGGAAAATCCATAAGTAATCCATTAATTTCTAGTAGTGGTTGATAGCACTTATCATTGTTAACGGGTTACGATATATTGGTTGTTTGACGAGTAACAAATTTACAACTATTTCTATACTTCAAAATTTTAAGCTATTATACTATAGTAATTTTTTTTATTATATATACCAAAACTGTTGTTACACATAATTTTTTCCCCCATTAATCTCACAAACATCTTATTATTACTATTCACTGCTTTTCTTTTTCCCCCAAACCCGATCACATCAATGACACGCATTTCTTTTGTAAAGATATGCTTTAACATTTTGTCTTTTTTTTTGGTTTCGAAGCCCATCCTAATTAGTCCTTTAGGACGAGTGGATCCACTAGAGTATCCTGCGGCTTTGGTCATTCGGACCCATTATGAGACTAATCTTTGGTTCACTGATTGAGCAGGATTTTATCCATTGGTTCTCAGCCTCCCAAAGGAGGTGACTCCACAAGGATTCAAATCTTTATTCTCCGGATCCTCATCCCTGTTGGGTCAAGTTGTTTTCACTCAACCAACACCCCATTCATGATTTAACCTTTTGTCTTATTGAGTTAATTCGAATATGAATGTATCTTTTTTTTATAATTTCTTTTTACAAATTTTCTTATTTTAAAAATTTTCATAAAGTTTATTTAATATTTTCAACGGCACAAAATTTTGATTTTAGATGAGTTTTGAATGATTTTAATTATGAATTTAATTTTGATATATGGTTAATGTAAATCTTTTTACACTTTCAACCAATCATATATAATCTCATGTATGGATTTTATAGTAGTTAATATAAAATACTAGTATTTTTAATGATGTGGCAATATATTATTTGATTGATAGTGTAAAAAATCTTATGTAGATAATGTTTTATAATTAAATTATTTAATATTTAATTATTACAATTGGAAATACAATACTATAGCATTTGCATATATTCAATAAGGAAATTTACTTCAAGTGACATATTATAATAGATATTGATTTTGGGATATATTTAAATTGATTTCAACATTGGTGTCAAAAAAAAAAATTTTTGATTTCAACATGCCAACAATATATAGGGCTAACAAGCGTGAGGATAAGAAATAAATATTTTTGAGAAAAAATTTTTAGAAAATATAATTTATCGGGGAATAAAATAAAGTTTAACTATTGAGTTGGTCTCTGAACTATTTGAGAATTTTAAATTAAGTTCATGAACTAAAAAAATTTCTAATTAGGTCCCTGAACTTATATTAAGGTTTCAATTGGGTCCCTGAACTAAAAAGTTTCTAATTGGATCTCTAAACATATATAAAATTTTCAATTGGGTCCCTAAAGTAAAAAGGTAACTATATAAAATAAAAATAAGAACAATAAAATGATAGATGATGAAATTTAGAAAAAAAAAATACTATTTGACTTCATAATAAAATGACAAAAGTGACTTTTTTCTCTCATATTCATCTTTTGTCATCTTATTATTATGTCAAATAGTATTTTTTCTTCTTCTAAATTTCATCATCTATCATTTTATTATTATTTTATTTCACATACCTGCCTTTTTACTTTAGTGACCCAATTGAAAATTGTATATAAGTATAGGGACCCAATTAGAAACTTTGTAGTTAGGGACCCAATTGAAAATTTTATATAAGTTCAGAGACCTAATTAGATTTTTTTTTAGTTCAGGAACCTATTTAGAATTTTTTTTTAGCTCAGGAACCTAATTAAAAATTCTCAAATAGTTCATAGACCAACTCAATAATTAAACCATAAAATAATATTTCATTAATCAAATCTCATAGAATCATTGTGCTATAGTTAGGTTATTGTTGAAGTTATGTGTTTAGATAGAGAAAGATAAGAAAAAGAATGAAAACTCAAAATATGATTATGATTGATTAGGATATTACAGTACCCAAAAAAAAAACTTAAGCACTAACCCTTATTTATAGGGATATAAGACTCCTAATATTAATTGAAAAGGGAAACTAATTATGATAATAACTAACTGATAACAACCTAATCCTATGAGATAATTCAAGATACTCTTATAAGATATGATGTATTCTAAAGATAAGATAAGGTAAGATAAGATAAGATAAGATCATCTATTCTAACACTACCCCTCAAGTTAAAGCTTATTAAGCTTTAAGCTTGTTACAAATATACCCTTTAAAAGAGAAAATTTAACAATCAGAGGTAACCAGACCCATACACTACAAGAAATTTTGCTATTTACCAAGGTCAAAAGCCTCGGGAAAGTCTAAACAGTAATGGGAAAATGCACATTTCCCACGGATGACCCACGATTCCAGATCCGTCGGATTCTGTAAGCGTCTGAAACGATTTCTTGTGGGTAAAATGAAAATGTCACGGGAAATTACTACGGTCGTGTCCCTGGTGAAAATTGCGACGACTCCCACCGTGGGAAACTCCGTGTATTTTTTGAACGACCCAGTCCGTGGGAAACAGAAACCCCTTCTCAGGGCCCAGTCCGTGGGAAACAGCACAATATGTTGGCCCACGATCCAACCCATGGTAAAACAACCGAGAAACCCCTTCATGGGAAACAGAAACCCCTTCTCAGAGCCCAACTTATGGGAAACCTAGCGAGAGTTTTGCAAGGGTCTTTACTGTGGAAAATGTCAAATTTTCCTAGGGATTTATTGCTCTGGGTAAAAAGCCTGTGAAATAGCTTAATTTCTTGTAATGATAAAGATATCTTGAATAAACCGAGAAATACCAGAAGCATCAACCAATAATGTTTGTGCCCAAGAACAAACCATCAGTCAACCAATTGAAGTAATAATTCCTGATTTTCACGAACATAAATCAAACCAAATTGAAATGATATTGGGCCAGACGTTGTCCTTAGCCTGAAACAACCAACTTAAGAGTGGGACAAGTAACGAAGTTTTCTGTGACTGGTGCCGACTGCTCAATCTTGACGATAGTCAGACGACGAGACTACCAAAACAACCAACTTAAGTGTGAAAGGATGTTGGAGATAACTTAGCAAGATAGCTGGAATGATCATCAGCCTGATAGAAATTTATAGGCAAGCAATCTAGCAGCAAGGTCCAAACTTCTCAAAACTGCATCTGGAAGCTTCAACAACAATATTGGAGATCCAAATTATTTAAAATTGAAATTAAGGTAGACAACTTCTTCCAGGACTGAGATGAGGCCAGTGCATCTGGGACAAACTATCATGATGACTAGTGCATTGGGACAAAGACAATGATAGTGCATATAGGACAAAGAGCCGAGACCAGAGCATCTAGGACAAAAAGTTGGGCTAGTACGAGTTATAATCAACATAAGTCAATCGTTGACGGAAATAGAAGTCACCACTAATATAATTCATTCGTGGGAAAGGAGTCACCACCGGAATGATCGTCGGTGGGAAGAGAAACCACTGGCATGATCCATCAGTGGATAAGAGATGGAGTCACTGGTATGATCCATCAGTGGGAAAGGAGTCGCCACCGGAATGATCGTCGGTGGGAAGAGAAGCCACTGGTACGATCCATCATTGGATAAGAGAATGAGTCACTGGTATGATCCATCAGTGGGAAAGGAGTCACCACTGGAATGGTCGTTAGTGGGAAGAGAAGCCACTGGTATGCTCCATCAGTGAATAAGAATTGCATGACAAACACTGGAGAAGCAAACAGTAGACCAAAGATTTGAGCTTTCGAACACAGCAAAACATAACCTAAGGGAACCAAACACATCAAGGTGGTTACTGAAAAGTGGTCCATAGAGGGAGGTGAGAACATATCCGAAAATAGCATAGGCTGACGAGTTCCGCGCGTTGGTAGGCAAACGACGGTGCGGTCTGGATGGTTGGACAAATTGGGGGGGCGATGAGTCTAGTGATGGGGTCGGCGACTGGAAACGACGGCAGCGGACAGCGACTGACGGGACAAAAACAAGGGTTAGAAAGACGAACGATGGTATCCTCCTCCTTTAGGTTACCGGAAAAGGAAAACACACCGAGGGAGAGAAAAATGGTAAAAAAAATTTTTATGGCTAAGAAGATGATTAGAGTTCCTTCATACTTAACGGAACTCAGCAGCGGAATAGTGACGAGATAGGTCACGGATGATGGTACCGCTCTAATACCATGTTGAAGTTATGGGTTTAGATAGAGAAAGAGAAGAAAAAGAATGAAAACTATTACATATTTTTCTTTTATATTAATAACTAAAATGGAGATAAACCTAAGTTTAGATGGCTAACTTACAATTTTTTTTAAAAAAAAGTTAGTAAGTATAGAAAATTGTTGCAGGTGTATATAATCAATATGGGGTGAATGAAATTGTTTACTATTTTGATTTTACTTACATGATTAGTTTAAATATTAGGTGTTTATCATCATATCTAGAATTAAAATTTTCAACTTTATTTTTGTCGTTGTATATAGGTTTCTTCGTTGTTCCTGCCGAGATCCGACTTGCCGGAATCTCGTCGTAGAACGTCAAACCAAGAGTGAACAACGGGGGTTGTTTTAGACTTTGGCTTGACAGAATGTTGTATTCCGGTCCTACGTATCCCAATGGGAATCAAAGCCAGACGTAGTTCTAGGTTCATCCCTTGGTGGTACGGTGATCTCGATCCCCTAATCTTATATTTGATGGATACCAGCGAGCAAGGACTTTCTGATAGTCTCTTGGTCGGGCTTGTACCTCTAATACGCTTAAGGGAGAGTTACCGGGATTCAATGAAAAGTGAGTCTCTATCATAGGTACTCGTCCTTTTATAATAGGATTCCCATATCTTTAAGAGATCTGATTTATCTCTTAAATATCTTTTAGAGATTTGTTTTATCTCTTAAATATCTTTTGAGATGTGATTCCTTAATTTAAGGGATATTATCTCTTTTAGCCAGATAAGGTTATTTCAGATAATATCAGGATTTTAATTAAGGATAATATCAATATCCTATCCCTTAATTAGGTGATCTTTAACTTATTATCTTTAACTTCCGGACTAGGCCGGGTATTCGAGCTCGGTGGCCTGGTTTCACTCTTCGGCCAGTACACAAGCCCCCAAGCTTTGAGCTAATAAAGCGTAAAAGCTTTCATGATGTTAGCCGAGCTCAAGAACTCGGTTTCCTCCTTTTGTCTTTAGGCTCGACGAGGTGATTGGCCGAGCTTCATACTTTATACATATATATACATCCTCCAACTCGGTGAGCAGCTCGGGTGACCGAGATTGATACTTTCGGGGTGCCGAACTCTATATCTTGGCTCATACACAAGCCCCCAAGCTTTGAGCCGATGGCTAGGAAGCTTTTTCGTGGGAGTCGAGGCAAGCCGAGGTGGAGATGATTACTTGTTTTGTGCTGACGCCATACTTTCTCGGTTCTCGAGATAGAAAGGAAACGTTACTCTGTGTGACGTGTGGCCTTTGTGGCATTATCCCCGAGACTTGCGCTGTAGTTGCATGCTCAAACGATAAGTCGAGAGCCGGAGCTCAACCGAGTGGTCGGGAGCCGGAGCTCAACCGAGTGGTCGGGAGCCGGAGCTCAACCGAGCAGTTGGAAGCCAGAGCTCAACCCAGTAGGGAGCCTGAGCTCGAACCAGTAGTCGGGATCTGGAGCTCAACCGAGTAGGGAGCCCGAGCTTCTCGTTTCAAGTTGCCGAGCTTCACATTTCGGCCAATTCTTAAGTTCAGCGGGCTCAGTGGGCGAGTCTAGTAATCATTTCCCTTTGATTTGTTTGGGTTTGGAGATCTAGCTTTACTTCTCGTCCAATACTTTAGTTTGGTAGGCTCAGTGGCGGAGTTTAACATCTCGATCAGTATATAAGCTCCCCAAGCTTTGAGCTCAGAATAAGCGAAAGAGCTTTATGAAAGAAGCTGAGGTTAGTGTTGATAAAGTATTGGATTTGCATAGATCCTCTTACTTCGGCTAATACCTTTCGGGCAATACTCGAGTTTAGTGGTTGAGGTTCACATCTCGGTCAGTAACATGTTCTGAACATAAGATACTTCAATCTTACCTTTGTTTAAGACAAGTTTAGAAGCTGGTAGCTGAAATTCGACTTATCAGTGATTCAGGCTCGAACCAATCTTTTGAAGAGTCAAGTTCAAACTCGGTCATTAGGAATTTACCTCGGTGCTTGTATTTCATCCTTTAATTTTTGATGCTTTCAAGATGCTTATCTTGAGAGTTTGAATTTGACTTGCCTTTTGCCAAATGTAGCTCGGTCTTTGAAGTTCTTGAGAGCTCTTAACATTTTCTTCGAGTAGCTCATAACCCTTTCATTTGGTGGATTTTGAAATACCCACTAACTTTGAAACTTGATCTCGAATTATTTTTCCCGATCTTGAAGGTGTGTCTCAGAATAAACTTTCCTAATATCTTCTCCAATTTGTATGAGAAAATAGTTTTCCTACAAGTTCTTCGAGCTGTAGGCTAAGGGATATCCTTTCTCTGTAATTTTCGAGAATATCCTTCCTTTATCCCCATTAGTGATAGAGATGCAGCCAGCCCATCTAAAGATCCTATGCATGGAATTGGAGGTCCTATGACTAGGTCCAAGACTAAGAGGATGAAGCAAGCTTTACAAGGCCTAATCATAATGATCAAAGAGAAGGAAGACAACCATGCATTAGAGGCTGCTCCAAATTGGGTCACTTTGCTCCAACTTGATGAGGTTGATTTCAGTCCAACTTGAAGACTGTTTTGGAAGGCCCAATTCAAAAGACAAGAAGTATTCAAGGGCTGGTCAGTGGACTTTATCAATGGGCTGATTAGATAATAATTAAAGTCCAATTTTTACCATTTTTATTTGTAATTTTCGTAGTTATTTTGGGCACAATTTTCTGGTGACTTTTAGTTTTCCCCTAAATCCAATAAATGCTTCCTAGTAGTTCCATAAGTCATAATAATGGCTGGTGGGAATTTAACACCTTGATTATGCTTACTTTCTAGGTAGTGTACATGCATTTGTCAATGTATGTGGTAAATGCATGGTAGTGGGAATTTATTTCTTGTATTTCCTAGTTAGGCTATAAATAGGGAACTCTTGTACTACACAATTCAGATTTTGATGATTAATGAAATTTGAGAGTTTCTCTATTGTGAGAGCTTTTCCTTTGTTCTTGGGTTAAGAACTCTATAGTGTTGGTTCTACCGGCAGGTCGCGGTTAGGGTCACGCTTCTTTGATAACTCTGGTTCTACCGGGAGGTCGCGGTTAGGGTCAAGTTCCTTGTGTCCTTTGCCTGTTTTCAAGACGGTCCTAAGTGATCTCCTATCATTTGGCATCAGAGCTTCGGCTCTTGAAATCAGGTGTTATCTATCCTTTATTTTCAAAAAAAAAAAAATTCCGCTGTTGTTTCTCTCTTTATTCTACGTCATCTTCCTTTGTTTGTTTCTGTTCTGCTTTTAAAAAAAATCTGTTTGTGTTGTTTCTTTGTTTATTGTTGTTTCATTTTCCTTGATCCAGCCATACAAAAAAAAAATCGTGCAAAAAAAAAAAGAAGGAATCCCATATTGAAAGAAAAAGAAGAATTTTCAAACAAAAGTGAAAAATAATTGAAAAAAAAACAGAGAAAAAGAAATTCCTGGGCAGATTTGCTTCTAATTACAAGCCACAAAAAAAAATGAGTTGCTTTGGCTTATTTCTTGGCTATTCTATAATTCCTTCATTGATATTGTCCTCATTACAGTACTTTTCTTGAATTCCTTGTTTCTATTCAGTTGTTCCTTGCTAGTTTTTGGTTCACAAAAGTTATCATCAATTCCTTGCTGTTTCTTGTTGTGTAGAACCATCCAAAGGTTCTTACTTAAGAACTGATAAGGTAAAAGCTGAGTGGTAGAAGGCAAGAGTAGTGAGAACATCAGAGGGAAAAAGCCAAAAGTGTGAAACACATAAGAGAGTGTTTGTGTGAGGATTTCCGTAGTGTTGGATTATTATTCATTTGTTATCACTTCTAACATAATTCTTGCAGCATTTTTATCATGAGTGGAGGACAAGAAGGGGAGTTTGATCTTAGGTTGTTTGTGAAGGTTGTTCAAGAACAATTCCAAGCTCTAAACGCAAGATTAGACAATCTACAACCTGCATCCAGTTCTAGAACACCGCCACAATCCAGTTCTGAAGAAGAGGAAGAGGAGCATTCAAGTAGGAGAGTTAATATGAGAAGAAGTGAAACAAGAGACACAAATTTGGGGAGTATTAAGATGACAATTCCTTCATTTCAAGGAAAGAATGATCCTGAATTGTACTTGGAGTGGGAGAGAAAGGTTGAACATGTGTTTGACTGTCACAATTATTCGGAGGAGAAGAAGATTAAACTAGCAGTTGTTGAATTCACCGATTATGCTAGTATTTGGTGGGATCAATTTGTTATTAGTAGGCGGAGAAATGGGGAGAGGCCTATTCATACATGGGAAGAGATGAAGGCTGCCATGAGGAAAAGATTTGTCCCTAGCCACTACCATAGGGACTTGTACCGGAGATTGCAAAGCCTAACTCAAGGTTCTATGAGTGTGGAAGATTACTACAAGGAGATGGAAATAGCCATGATTAGAGCAAATGTTGAAGAAGACCGAGAGGCAACTATGTCTAGATTCATTGGAGGATTAAAGAAGGAGATAGCTGATGTGGTAGAATTGCAACATTATGTGGAGATGGACGATTTGCTGCACAAAGCTATTCAAGTGGAAAGGCAACTAAAAGCTAAGAGCACTTCCAAATTTCCTTCTAATTCTTCATGGAAATCAAATTGGCAAAACAACAAATATGTGCCAAAGACAAAAGAAGATGCAAAGGCCAAAAATTCAATTGTTGTACCCAAAGGTAAAATGGAGACTAATTCATCTTCTAGATCTCGTGATGTCAAATGTTACAGGTGTCAAGGAATTGGGCATATTGCTTCTCAATGCCCAAATAAAAGAGCCATGATACTGTTGGACAATGGAGATATCGAGAGTGTGAGCTCAAGTGATGATGATATGCCATCTTTGGAGGATTGTAGTGATGTTGAGGTTGTTGAACCTGTAAATGGAGATGTACTTGTTACTAGGCGTGCTCTTAACATGCAACCTAAAGTAAATGGTGATGATGAGCAGCGTGAGCATATCTTTCATACAAGATGCCATGTCAATAATAAGGTATGCAGTTTAATCATTGATAGTGGTAGTTGCACAAATGTTGCTAGTGCCTTGTTGGTTGAGAAACTGAGTTTTCCCACTTTAAAGCATCCAAATCCATATAGACTCCAATGGTTGAATGATTGTGGAGACATAAGGGGGCCGGGGGTTAATTTCATTTTCTATTGGGAAGTACAAGGATGAAGTTCTTTGTGATGTGGCTCCTATGCATGTTGGACATTTACTTCTTGGGCGTCCATGGCAATTTGATAGAAGAGTTACTCATGATGGGTACAAAAATAGATACAATCTTGTTATCAACAATCGCACCATTGTTTTAACACCTCTCCAACCTGCGGAGGCTTATGCTGACCAAATCAGAATTTCAAGAGAGTGTAAGTTGAGAGAAGAGCAAATGATCTTAAAAGAAAAAGAGAGGAAAGATAATAAAAATGAGAGTGAGAAAAAAAAGTCAGAAAACAAAGAAGAGAAAAATAAGAGAGTGAGTGCATTTGCAAATAAAAGAGAGGTTGAGAGTGCTTTGATAGCTAGAGAGCAGCTACTTGTACTGATGTACAAGGATGTTTTTATCACTAACGACCTTAATTCTTCCTTGCCTAGTGAGTTTGTTTCCTTATTGCAGGAATTTGTTGATGTTTTTCCAGAAGAGGTTCCCCATGGATTACCTCCTTTAAGAGGTATTGAACATCAAATTGACCTCGTCCCAAGTGCTTCACTTCCAAACAGACCAGCCTATAGATCAAGTCCCGAGGAAGCAAAGGAGATTCAAAGGCAAGTGGATGAATTCTTGCAAAAGGGATTTGTGAGGGAGAGTCTTAGCCCATGTTCTGTTCATGTGATCTTGGTTCCAAAAAAAGATGGAATATGGCACATGTGTACTGACTGTCGAGCCATAAACAAAATCACTGTAAAGTATAGATATCCTATCCCTAGATTGGATGATATTCTTGATGAGTTGCATGGTTCTTGTGTGTTTTCTAAAATTGATTTGAAGAGTGGATACTATCAAATTCGCATGAAAGAAGGTGATGAATGGAAAACAGATTTTAAAACAAAATATGGTTTGTATGAGTGGTTAGTGATGCCATTTGGCTTAACTAATGCACCCAGCACCTTCATGAGGTTAATGAATCACGTTTTGCGTTCTTTCATTGGAAAATTTGTGGTAGTGTACTTTGATGATATTTTGGTTTATAGTAAAACTTTGGATGAACATGTTGATCATTTGCATGATGTTATTAATGTCTTGAGAGAAAATAAATTGTATGCCAATCTGAAAAAGTGTTCATTTTGCCTTGAATCTGTTGTGTTTTTGGGTTTTGTTATAAGTTCCAAAGGAGTAAGTGTGGATGAAGAAAAGGTAAGGGCAATTAAGGAATGGCCAGTTCCTAAGAATGCCAATGAGGTAAGAAGTTTTCATGGTTTAGCAAGTTTCTATAGAAGGTTTGTGAAGAACTTTAGTTCAATTGCTGCACCTTTAAATGAACTTTTAAAAAAGAATGTTGTGTTCAAGTGGACTGAAGTGCATGAAAAAGCTTTTAAATTGTTGAAAGATAAGTTGACTAATGCACCTGTGCTTTGTTTGCCTAATTTTGATAAAGCTTTTGAAATTGAATGTGATGCTTCTGGTGTTGGGATAGGGGATGTATTGATGCAGGACTCTAAACCAATTGCATACTTTAGTGAAAAGCTGAATGGGGCAGTATTGAATTATTCCACATATGACAAGGAGTTGTACGCATTGGTGAGGGCCTTGCAAACATGGCAACACTACTTGTGTCCAAGAGAATTCATAATTCATTCTGACCATCAAAGCTTGAAGTTTCTAAGATCTCAAGGTAAGCTTCAAAAGAGACATGCTAAGTGGTTGGAATTCATTGAGATGTTTCCTTATGTGATCAAGTACAAGAATGGTAAGGAAAACATAGTTGCTGATGCATTGTCCCGAAGGTACGCATTGCTTACTTCCTTGCAAACTAAGTTACTTGGTTATAAAGGACTTGTATGCTAATGATTCTGACTTTGTTAAAGTATGGGATTCTTGCTCTAAACATGCTTTTGGGGACTATTATAGACATGATGGGTTCTTGTTTAAGAAAAATAAATTGTGTGTACCTGTTTGTTCTCTGCGTGAGATGTTAGTTCGGGAAAGTCATGGTGGAGGGTTGATCGGACATTTTGGAGTAAAAAGGACCTTGGAAATTCTGCATGAACATTTTTATTGGCCTAGCATGAAGCATGATGTGCAATCTGTTTTTAATAAGTGCATAACATGTAAACAAGCTAAATATAAAGTCATGCCCCATGGTTTCTATACACCTTTGCCTGTTCCCAATCAACCTTGGACTGATATTTCAATGGATTTTGTGTTAGGGCTGCCTCGATCTCAAGGTGGCAAAGACAGTATATTTGTTGTTGTTGATAGGTTTAGCAAAATGGCACATTTCATTGCATGTTCTAAAACAAATGATGCAACACATATTGCTGATCTCTTCTTTAGAGAAGTGGTGCGCTTGCATGGATTGCCAAGGACAATAGTGAGTGATAGAGACGTAAAGTTCCTAAGCCATTTTTGAAGAACTTTGTGGAATAAGCTGGGAACAAAACTCTTGTTTTCAACCGTTGCACATCCTCAAACGGATGGACAAACTGAAGTGGTAAATAGGACACTTACTACCTTGTTGCGTGCTATCATTCAAAAGAATTTGAAAAATTGGGAGAAATGCTTGCCACATGTTGAATTTGCTTATAATAGGAGTGTTCATTCTACAACTTCCTATTCTCCTTTTGAAATTGCATATGGCTTTAATACTTTGACTCCTTTGGATATCTTACCTTTGCCTACTAATGAGTATGCTAATTTGGATGGTAAGAAAAAGGCAGATGCTATTAAGGAGTTGCATGCAAAAGTTCGAGCCAACATTGAGAAGAAGAATGAACAATATGCCAAGCAAGCAAATAAGGGGCGTGTTAAGGTTATTTTTGAACCTGGAGATTGGGTATGGGTTCATATGAGGAAGGAAAGGTTTCCTATTCAAAGGAAATCCAAATTGCTTCCAAGAGGAGATGGGCCTTTTCAAGTCTTAGAGAAGATAAATGGCAATGCCTACAAGCTGGATTTGCCAAGTGAATATGGTAATGTGAGTGCTACTTTTAATGTGGCTGATCTATCTTTGTTTGATGTAGGTGATGGATCAGATTCGAGGACGAATCCTTTCGAAGAGGGAGGGAATGATAGAGATGCAGCCAGCCCATCTAAAGATCCTTTGCATGGAATTGGAGGTCCTATGACTAGGTCCAAGACTAAGAGGATGAAGCAAGCTTTACAAGGCCTAATCATAATGATCAAAGAGAAGGAAGACCAACATGCATTAGAGGCTGCTCCAAATTGGGTCACTTTGCTCCAACTTGATGAGGTTGATTTCAGTCCAACTTGAAGACTGTTTTGGAAGGCCCAATTCAAAAGACAAGAAGCATTCAAGGGCTGATCAGTGGACTTTATCAATGGGCTGATTAGATAATAATTAAAGTCCAATTTTTACCATTTTTATTTGTAATTTTCGTAGTTATTTTGGGCACAATTTTCTGGTGACTTTTAGTTTTCCCCTAAATCCAATAAATGCTTCCTAGTAGTTCCATAAGTCATAATAATGGCTGGTGGGAATTTAACACCTTGATTATGCTTACTTTCTAGGTAGTGTACATGCATTTGTCAAAGTATGTGGTAAATGCATGGTAGTGGGAGTTTATTTCTTGTATTTCCTAGTTAGGCTATAAATAGGGAACTCTTGTACTACACAATTCAGATTTTGATGATTAATGAAATTTGAGAGTTTCTCTATTGTGAGAGCTTTTCCTTTGTTCTTGGGTTAAGAACTCTATAGTGTTGGTTCTACCGGCAGGTCGCGGTTAGGGTCACGCTTCTTTGATAACTCTGGTTCTACCGGCAGGTCGCGGTTAGGGTCAAGTTCCTTGTGTCCTTTGCCTGTTTTCAAGACGGTCCTAAGTGATCTCCTATCAATTAGTCCCCCAAGCTCCGAGCTTGAAATAAGCGAAAGAGCTTAAATGTCAACCCGCATGTCTTAACACGCTTTTTGGTGCCGAGGACTTTGGACTATGATTCGCGGAAGCATTGCTCGGAAATCTGTTTTTTGTAGAACCAAGCCTTTCTTGGGTTATCGTCTTGCTTTGCCGAGTACTGCTCGGATTTTTGTGCGGGCCCAGTCTTACTTGGGATTTCGGCTTATTTGGTTGAACACTACCAGGATTTCCTTCGAATCCTGGGTATCTAACATGCATGATCTGCTGTGGACTTTATCTTGGTGCGAAGATGTTGTGCTTGGCCTAGGATTTTTATTGCGAGGAAGGAAACATTGCTCGACCTCGACTTTTTCCGGTGCGTAGTGCGAGGGAGCATAGCTCGACCTCGGCTTTTTGGTGCAAGGGAGCAATGCTCGACCTCGGCTTTTTGGGCTTCTGCCCTTTGTTCTTAGCTAGAAAATTTTAACTCTGGCCCTTTAGCGGGTTCCCAAGTTACTAAGCCAGCATATGCTCGGCTTTTACTAGAATTGGGCCATGATGCGAGCAGGAAAGCTGCGGTCGCTTATGCTCTTATGAGTCTCCTCCATTACCTGTTTTTCGAGCCACGAGCTTTCTAATAATGAAAAGCATGAAGGCGGAAGCTGCCCGAACTTTGCGCACTGGGGATGAACTTGAAAAATCCATGGCAAAGTGTGAAGAGCAAGCTCAACTAATTGGGAAATTGAAAGCCCAAAAGGTAGAGCTGAAAAAAGGCAATACCACCCTTATGGCCGAGCTGGAAATTGAAAGAACCGACCGGCTTAACCTTCAGAAGGTCGTGGAAGGGCTTCAAGCCAAGAAGGAAGCCAGTCTTGAGTTGCAGAAGTTGCTGGAATCCGAGAAGGAGGAGAATCTGAGGCTCCGTTCTGATCTGGCTGAAGTCGAGGTTTCTATCATGAGGGAGCATATTAATGGCTTTCCCCGAGCCGTGAAGCAGCTTCAGCATTTCAATCCGAATGCTGACTTCTCCTGTGCTGACGTGGACAAGGATTTTAACCGAGATGGAATCCTAGTTCCATTGTCCGTGCTGGAGGATGAGGAGGCCGTATCTCAAGGGGAAGAGGGCGAGGGGAAAGCGGTCGAGGAGGGACCCGAAGGTGAAGGTGAAGTGGGCTTACGGCGGCGATCTGCTACCCTCCCTCCAAATGCCGAGGATGACCTTGACTCATGAATTTGTATTAGTAGGTTAGGAAACACGTTGTTTTTGGGCAATGCCCTTTTGATTTTGAAATCTTATGTATTCTGGGCTTGGCCCATGGTTGTTGATGGACCGACATGCACCTTACTTTTTGCAACTATTTTTCTAAGTTAGTACTTGTTTAGTTTCAGCGTGTTACGCGATTTAGTCGAAATAGTCAGAATTTGAAATACCTGTAGGTTCTTACCTACCTTCTTAGGCCTTGAAATACCTTTTCAGGCGTTAAGGTGTTATTATCATTGTAGACTTTCACCATTTATGGTCTCGGAATTTCGACCTCAACTCGGTCGACTTTAGCTCGGTCAGCCTCTTTAGGTTTTATATACCTTTATAGGCTCGGCACTTCGACCCTGGATCGGTCGATTTTGGCTCGGTTAGCCTCTTTAGGATTTATTCACCTTTATAGGCTCGGCACTTCGACCCTGATCGATCGATTTTGGCTCGGTCAGCCTCTTTAGGATTTATGCACCTTTATAGGCTCGGCACTTCGACCCTGATCGGTCGATGTTGGCTCGGTCAACCTCTTTAGGATTTATGCACCTTTATAGGCTCGGCACTTCGACCCTGATCGGTCGATTTTGGCTCGGTCAGCCTCTTTAGGTTTTATATACCTTTATAGGCTCGACACTTCGACCCTGGATCGATCGATTTTAGCTCGATCAGCCTCTTTAGGTCTTTGTCTTTTTGTGAGTTAGTATGGTGTTTGAGTGTTGGTGCTGATGGAATTTTATTTTCCCCACACTGTTCCATTTAGATGGAGCTTGAGCTCGATCTCTATGATTTTTATAGAGGGAGTCTAACTCGGCCTCCATGGTTTTAATTTGAGGAGCTTCGACTCGTCTTCCTCTTAGTAAAATTTTGAGAGGGAGTTTTGGCTCGACCTTTCGGGAGCCGGAGCTGAACTGAGAGTTTTTAAGGGAGCAAAGCTCGACCTGGTGGAAAGGGAAGCACGGAGCTTTGACCTGTTATTTTCAAGGGAGCTGGAGCTCAACCACTTTGTAGTCACAAATTTTGTGACTCTGGCAGTGGTATCATCCGAACATCACTTTGCTCAAATATATAAATAATATGACATGATGCTACATAACACAACATTAAATGCGTGGAGCAAAACATATCAAATCATATTAGATTTAAACCAGATTTAAAGAACAATATCACCTGAGCATTTTGCGGCCTCTGATTTAGGCATTCCCTCAAGCCCATATGGTCGAGCTCTCCTAGACCGAGCGGTGCTGGCCGAGCTCTGTAAGATATCTTCTCCAGCTCTCCGAGACATCTTCTTCAGCTCTCAGAGCTCGAGTTGTGGTGACCGAGATGCGGTGGTCGAGCTCTAAGGACGAGCTGTGGTAGCCGTGCTTCCCGCTGTGGCGGTCACCTCCCTATCATACTTGAGAAGGTGGCCTTGGATCTTGTTGGGCAGTTGAATTACTATATAGTGATAGAAAGTCATGCGTCGGTTTCCTTCCTTGGGTTCCAAACGGACGCGCTTGAGGAAGCTCCATCGAAACTGAATACTATTCTTTTCCGTTGTTTGAATTTCCTTTTCGTTTCCGGTAATTCAACGGAATTTTGAATTTGGTCCTATCACTACAAAAAAAAGGTTGTTTAGCGACCGAAAATAGTGACCGAAATTTTCGGTTGCTTTTTGCGACCGAAATGGCGACCGATTGTAGGATCTACATGAAGTACTGATTAGAGATAATACTGCGACCGAAATAGCGACCGAAATAGAGCGTAGCAGGGTTATCGGTCGCTATTTCCGTCGCTAAATAAAGGAACTTAAAAGTCAGTAATTTTATCCCTTCTTAGCGACCGAAATAGCGACCGAATTAAATGCAACGGTTGAAAGTCAGAAATTTTATGTATTCTTAGCGACCGAAATAGCGACCGAATTAAATGCAACGGTTAAATTTTATTTACATTTGCGACCGATATTAATTCGATCGCTAAACGGCGCGAAAAAAAAATTAAAATCGCGCGTGTTAGCGACCGATTGAGCACTCCGTCGCTAAATTTATGAATTCAAATTTCAAATTAACTCATCCCGCGACCGAATTTAGCGACCATTTTTTATTTAAGTGATTGGCGACCGATTTAGCGACCGATTATTTCGGTCGCTAAATTATAAATCCATAAAATCGTGAAATCTTTCCCTTCTTCCTCATTTCTGCCTTCTCTTCCTTCCTCCCTCACCCATCTTCGATCTTCTCCCTCGCGTTCAGGCCGCCACCACCGTGCAGTGGGCACCGCCACCACCGCCATCTCCGGTAAGCCTCCCTCCTCCTCCTCCTCTTCTTCCATCTCTTCCCTCTTCCTCTCCTCTCTTCCTTTCCCCTCTTCTTGCTCTGTTTTTAAACCCCCCCCCCCCCCCTCTGTTTCAGGCCGCCATACTCCGCCCCCTCTGTTTCAGGCCGCCATACGCAGCTCTCCGGTCACCACGCACGCGCAGAGCTCCTCCTACCCTCTTCTCTCCTCATTTTGTGCATTCCCTGCTCTGCCTTGAGGTAACCATGTGTGGACTTTCTATGTATCATTTTTTATTTTGCTTCATTGTTTCATTGCTTGCTTTATTGCTTACTACTGAGAAGAGCTACTTGTGTATTTCATGTGAGTTGTGAGTTGTGATATAGGTGACTGTGATTGAGTAGAACACCTTACCATTGTTTCTAATGTAAGTTGTGATTAATCTTGATGTAAATTCCTATTTAAAAATTACTGTGGTTTTCAATTTTCATTCATATATTTATATCATGTAATGAATATTAAGATACATATAATAGATGTCATTATATGAGATGTGAGATTTGTTTAAAATAAGACCTTACCATTGTTTCTAATGTACACGACTTGCTTGTTTATAAAAAAAAATTATGGTGGTTAGTGGTTACTTGTCAAGTTTAATTCTTATGGGTTATAAATACTTGTTTGGGGGAATTGGTAAAGGTATATGAAGGGGTGACATTAATTGAGATGTGTTGTAGAGATGTAGAGATAATGGCAAGAAATTGTGGATAAAAGAGATTGAGACTGATATTACAGACATTAATTTGTAATTAATCTTGTTAATAGATTCATATCTTATATTTAATACTGAGATTTGTGGAAGATATGTTTTGATATGAGATATGTGAGATTTGTTTGAACTAGAAAATTAAGAATATGATACGGGTTGCTTAAGAGAAGGTAAAATTACAGGGAGAGCAAAGAGTTTTGACAGGAGAGTAAGTGTGGCTACTTTGCCAATTACGTTTTTTTTGTTGGATTTGTCAAGTAAAGTTTTGTGATTTATAAATTTTAATATTTGTATTGGGAAATTGGTAGAGTGAGAATGAGTGTGAAGATCAAGGTTTTAAATTGTGGACTGCATCACGTGATGCGGCCGCAACATCTCTTTGCGGTGGCCACAGAAACCGCATCGGACCATGATTGCGGACTGCATCGACCACAATCTGTTTATCTTTCCATATCTTGGCTGAATTTATGTCTTTGAATATCTCACAATAGTATGATCTATAGCCTCTGTGATGCAGCTGTTTAATTGAATAATTTCATATCGTATTGTACGTGTATGCATTCTGATTGTATTGTATTTTGATTCGTTTGGAATCCATGAATTTGTTGGTTCTTGTCTGAATATGTTTCAAAAATTTCAAAAGAGGGTTTTCGGGATTTCAAGTTCTTGTTCACTTCTTTGTAAACACAAAAAATATTCTTTGTTGGAGTATGAAATGATCTAAAAACATTATTGTAGCCTGTAATTCCAAGAGAGCTTTTCACTCATTTTGAATTGGATTCATTTGGTAATTCTACTTATCTCTTTTCTGTTTGATGATGTAAATTTATTGAAGGCTGGTACTTATATCTGAGCATGTTCATACATTTGGATTGCTATGAAGAATAGTTTATTCTCTTTAAAATAAAAATCTTTCAATAACAATGAATCAATGTAATTAGAATAATTTGATATGTATTTATTGATAACTTGTTTGGAAATGATTATGGAATCATATTTGTATATATTTACATTATAAGCATTGGAATGAATTGATAAAGTGTTATTAGTTCGTAAATGGCATGACTTTGTTGTTGTTAATATTCATTTACTAATTTAAAGTCCATGAGCTTAATTAGAAAGTCTCTTCTTGAAGCCAACAAAAGCGAGTCTCTTAGATAATGAAGGATTAAGTATAGGGTTAGATAAAATGAAGGGCTAGGCACAGGTTGCCAGGCACATGCATGACGTGCCGTCATCATTAAAACATTATTCACATTAGAAAGCAGCTTTGTACACAATATTATGAAAACAACTCTGGTTTTTTACTCATTTGTTTTATTAGGAAATGGAGCTTTCCAGAAATAGTTGTTGATGACCATCCTTACTAGGTTATCTAGGCACTTCCGGTAGGAAAAGTCCTCTCTACGACCATCCTTCAAAACGACGTAAAAGCATCTGCTTTCCTGAAAACTACTATGTTTGCTAATATGTAAAGTTGCATGTGAAGTTGCATTTCTTTGTTCTATTTTAACATGATAGTATGCTACATGGATCTTTCCATCTTTTCTTATTATCACTTGATGAAGTTTAGACATATGACTTGTTTTCCTTATCGTTTTATCTGAAAATGGACCCGACTAAATGTTTTGAGACAGCCATCCATATAGACCAGGTACAGTATCTCATCAACTTAAGAATAACGATCGGATTCACGTAATGATGGTTAAGGCATAAACTAATCATTTACTAAATTGTTCTTGTGTATTTGCAGGATTTGATTTCAATCCCGCGATCATTCTACCGTCGTTGGGGACAACAAATACCGCGTGTTGTGACTATTGAAGACAAAAACGGAAATCTGTTCAATGGGAATATAGTAATCCATGAGGATCGCCCATATTTTGCAACAGATACAAATGGTATCAGGGAGTTGTATTTGTTGTCCACTGGTGCATTGGCAAAGTTTAAGTACCTTGGGGGTTCTCGTTTCTACATGTTCATCCCTTTGGAAGATTGATGAGTTTTAATATTTTGATTAGTACTTATTGACTGTGGTGTATTTTTATGTTTTGATCGTTAATTAATACTTATTAAACTTTTTTTTATAAACCATTATTAAACTTGCGTTTATTAATGTATATGTTTTCTTGATCATATTGACTGTGGTGTTTTGGATCGTTAGTACATCATATTTATGTTTTCTATTTATTTAAAAAAAAATATTGGTGTATTTTGTTTATATCAGAAATTAAAAATCAATGGGGTAATAGTTGAAAAACTATATTTGGTCGGCAGGATCGTTACAGGAAAAAAAATCAAAATTTTGCGACCGAAATAGCGACCGAATATCGGTCACCAAATTAGGCGAGCTGGGTATGCGACCAACTATACGGCGACCGAAATATATACTTTTCCAACCGAAATATCGGTCGTAGATTTGTGACCGAAATATAAGTTCGGTCGCTAAACATTTAGCGACCAGGGTTTCTGCTACCCCCTTAATTCGGTCGCTAATTCGGTCGCTATACAGTTTAGCAACCGAATTATCATGTTTAGCGACCGAAATATTCGGTCGCTAAATAGGTTTTTTTTTGTAGTGTATCCAGAAGTTAAATCTCACGGAATTCAATTCCGTACCGCGTAATTAGGCTGAATTCCGCTTGAATTCGAAAGCTAACACAGGATTGAGAACTTGCAGCTTCGATCAGAGTCTCGCTGATAGAGAATTCTCAGATTCGAATTGTATTTTTCATTTCAGAGATGTATTCATTCGGTTTCATCTCCAAGTAGCTATTTATTTGAGTACACCATTCTAAGAACTTGTTCTGCAGAGAGCCTTCTAGAAACGTCTTTACACAGCATTCTACGAAGCAGATCCTTAGCCGCGGCTGACACGGAGCGTGAAACCCGGTTCAAGAACCTCAAGTTAGCTCGAGCCACGGCGTCAAAAATCTCGACCGGGGAATCCCCACGAAATGGCGAAAACCCATCCAACATTACTTACAAAACGACACCAGCACTCCACACATCAACCTTCTCACTATAATCCCTTCCATCCAGTACCTCCGGTGCCACGTAATAAGGGATCTTCACCACCCCACTCATCGACTCGCCCTCCTTGAGAACTCGAGCCGAACCGAGGTCCGCCAGCTTGAGTCGGTTCCCCTCGTCGAACAAAATGTTGTCCGGTTTAATGTCCCGGTGGCGACCAAATGTTCCGATGGGCCACGGCGAGACGGTGACAGTGGGCCACGGCTTGCATGAGCTGGCCCATGATGGAAGCAGCTTCCGGTTCGGGCATGGCCCGGTTAGTGTGGAGCTCCAATTCGTAGCAGAGGTCGAGGACCATGTGGAGGTGGGTCTCATCTTCGTAGAGGCTGTGGAGGTTGACGATGTGAGGGTGTGGGGAGAGAAGTTGCAGAATCTTGGGCTCCGTGAAGAGGCATTCGACCTCACGGTGAACGACGTAGTCTCGTTTCAGGTCTTCAGTCATTACTAGTAGTGGGTTTGTTTTTCAGTGTCTATGGTAGCACGGTGGCTGATGGTCGTTGATTGAGTGGTCGGGGCAAAGTTTTACCTGGCCCCACGGTGGGCGCCAAATGTTCATGCCGAGATCCGACTTGCCAGAATCTCGTCGTAGAACGTTAAACCAAGAGTGAACAATGGGGGTTGTTTTAGACTTTGGCTTAACAGAATGTTGTATTCCGGTCCTACGTATCCTAATGGGAATCAAAGCCAGACGTAGTTCTAGGTTCAACCCTTGGTGGTACGGTGATCTCGATCCCCTAATCTTGTATCCGATGGATACCAGTGAGCAAGGACTTTCTGATAGTCTCTTGGTCGGGCTAGTACCTCTAATACGCTTAAGGGAGAGTTACCGGGATTCAATGAAAAGTGAGTCTCTATCATAGGTACTCCTCCTTTTATAATAGGATTCCCATATCTTTAAGAGATCTGATTTATCTCTTAAATATCTTTTAGAGATCTGTTTTATCTCTTAAATCTCTTTTGAGATGTGATTCCTTAATTTAAGTGATATTATCTCTTTTAGCCAGATAAGGTAATTTCGAATAATATCAGGATTTTAATTAAGGATAATATCAATATCCTATCCCTTAATTAGGTGATCTTTAACTTATTATCTTTAACTTCCGGACTGGGTCGGGTATTCGAGCTCGGTGACCGGGTTTCACTCTTCGGCCGGTACAGTTCTTATATGCTTGTAGCCTGTGGGTGCCTCGACATCTTGAATTGGTCACCTAACCATTTGTCTCATGTTTGATCTTTGTTTTATTTTTTAATGCGAGTTATAATTATTTATAATTGGGTTAAATATGTTTTTGGTCCAGCAAAATGAGCGAATGTTGATTTTGATCCTTGTAAAAAATTTCTTTAGTTTTAGTCCTTGTAAAATCTGAAATCATTATTTTTTGTCCCTACTATCATGTGACATCTGTTAGTACTTATGTGTCTAACAGAAGGTCATATGATCATCCAAAGTGACACTCAATAACTTATATGGAACTTTGTGTGCTAATTCTCATTGTGGGATGTTTGGGTTTATAGGGGTGACTTCAATTTTTTCCACTTGGGCCAATTAGAGCTACCCTTTTAGTTTCCACAGTGTGGCTTCTACGGATTGGGTCTCCGTAAGCATTCAAATCGGTCGTGGTGATTGCTCTGTGGTATGTGGCAGATGTCGCCCCTAGGTGTATCTGCCATGCCCCAGCATTCCCTGCGTCGTCGAAGACCTCAGTCTTCGATGTTGTCGGCACAAGCGGGATATTGGGATCCATCTGGACTCATGTACATACGGGGATACCAAAAGGAAGAGAGAATAACAAGTAGAAATGAAAGAGTGAGATACCGACACCGGATATATCGCACAACAACCATACACATGATACATACAACACCTTGGCATATTAACATTTTAAACATTACTCATTGGTAAACAACAAGTATCATTTCAGTGGGTCTCATACCCGAATCAATCAATCTTGTAAAGATAATGCATGACACTTCTATCATCAGGCTCTAATCTTAATCTCATGAGATCCCATCACCGTTTTATCATTAAGAAAGAAAGAGTTGATCAGGCTCATACGCCCCGTTTGGCAAGTTGTCTCCGTCACCTCATGCGCCCGGATCAACATCATCACGAATCCCTTATAACGGCCATTCGGATGTATACCTTATCGAATACCACATCTTAAGCGGATGGTTAAATTGCATGAGAAAAGAAAAGAAATAAATCAAATAGATTTTCAAGAGATAAGAAAAAATATTGAGATACATAAATACATTTTCTAAAAATGGTTAATCTGTACCAAGAAAAGATTAAAATTAAATGAAATAGATATTTAATAGAAAAGATTTATAAATTAAATAGATTCCAAAGTCGCTACAGAAACTCACACATGTGACTTTTTTTTCGATAATTGAGAAATTCATTAAATAATATCCAACTATAATATCACTGTGAACAAACTCTACATACATTCTAGAAATGGTTGAAGAGAACTCACACCATCATACAAGTGACTATATTTGATTTTAATGAGCCACATTCCTTAATGATGCATCAGTTTTGGGCATTAATGGAGCACTCGAAAGTCGAATGTACCTATTTATATTGTTTGGTTGTGTAACATTAAACTTTAATAGTGAATCTATTTTATTATTTTACTACTCTTTTTAAGTGAGGAATAACCAATTCTTTTATAATATAATAAAGAACTTGAAAATAGAATTAAGTCAAAGTATGATCTACTTATAGTGCTTCAATTGATCATTTAAGTGATGGATATATATATATATATATATATATATATATATATATATATATGTATGTATATATATAATATGTTAATTATCATAATATAATTATAATTAAGGTATCAATAATTAGACTCTTTAGTTTAATCAATCAAATGTAATATAAGTATATTTCAAATTGATAAAACTTTGACCGATAAATAAAATCATTACTTAAAGTCAATTCTAAGCGAAAATATATCTCAGTAAAGATGAAAACAATATTAAAAAAAATATGTTCTATTAATAAATAATATCAATAGACAATAATTGATAGTATTAGTTCATAATTTTAAATACATTCTAATAATTGTTTTTATATCGACATAATTTAAAAATATTAAAATATATTATAAGAAGTATCCGTGCATTTCGTACGGACAACTACAATTATAATTCATTACAATGAATGTTATTATGTTGAAATTGGTTATAAATATTAAAAAAATAATCATATAATAAATGTCCATGCGTCTTGTACGGACCACTGCACTAGTAAAAATAATTGCATAGAAAAGATTGAGGAACGTGTTACGATATGGCGAGGTTCATGGGGTTAAAGTCAAAGCATTAGCCATTACCATTGGCGTCAAGTGTTAAGAAAGCAGGAAAAATCTGATTGCACTGAACATGGTTACTTGGTTAGTGTTTTTCTCCCCTTTTCATGTCAACTTGCTTGACCTCTATCCCCTCCCTATAGCCTAGAGGAAAAAAACCAAATGAAGTGCTTATTTTTTTAGTCAACAATACTCAATAACAAGGTGTAAGAAAGAGAAGAGATAAATGGAAAGCCAGGCTTGATTGGTTTGTCCTTATTTTCTGATTTCATTTTCTATTTTTAGAAGCAATTACAATCAAAATCATTATAAAACATTAAAATTGTTATATTGTTTTTATTATGTTTTCTATTTCTAAAGACTTGTATGGAAACAGTGAAATAACTTTTTATTTGTTTTCATTGTTTCCTAAACAAATCTTTAAAAACAGAAACATAATAAAAACAATACGATAATTTTATAATAATTTTTGTTGTAATTACTTTTAAAAATAGGAAATGTGAATAGGAAATAAATAACAAACAAATCAGGCCCATGTATAATTACATATGGGAAATAGATTGGTAAAATAACATTTGTGAACAAGAATACTTCATATCTACCACAACTTCTTTTGCCGTCACAAGGTGTTTGGCTAAGATCGTAGCAACACCGACCAAAGAAACGAAATAAATTTTTTTTGCCCTCATCAAAAGTATTTTCAAGCTGACAGTCATAGATTAATTCCTTTTGAGACATAAGTATCATTGAAGGGAGTTTTATCTCTTCTAACAAAATATTTTTTATACACATAATATGAGTCGAACCCATAACCTTATGGTTAAAGAACTCAACTATCTATCAATTACGTTGAGTTTCAATGGTAAGAAACACAAATTTTATTCAACGTTAAAGACGAGTTTTCCTTGAAAGAAACATGTTATCTCTAATTGGCCCAAGTGGAAAAAATTGAAGTCACCCCTATAAACCCAAACATCCCACAATGAGAATTAGCACACAAAGTTCCACTTGTTGTAAAATATAGCGTCAGACAGTACGCACTAATCAAGTTCCTTTTAAAAGCGTTCTTGTTTCTAATAATTCATTGCACTATCTCGGCTTTGATGACCAAAACAAAATAGGATTTGGGTTAAAAATAAAAAATAAAAACAGAGAAATAAAAATAACCAGGACATGCTAGTAATAATAAGTTTGACCTTAGTGCAATGCATATAAAATTATAAAGGGTTAAATGTTTTTAGTCCCTAGAAAATGAGTGGATTTTGATTGTGGTCCCCATAAAATTTTTTCTTTGGTTTTCATCCTTCTAAAATACGAAATTACTCATTTTTAGTCCCTATAAATGTACAAATTTTGGTTTTGATCCCTATAAATTGTTTTTATACGATTTTCATCCCTCTAAAATTTGATATCACCGTATTTAGTCACTGGCATTTATTTTAGGAAAGATAAATATAATTCGCTTTAGGGTTCACGAAAATTTTTAGGGGAATCACATGCTAACATGACACCATATAAGTTATTGAGTGTCACTTTGGATGATCATATGACCTTCTGTTAGACACATAAGTACTTAACAGATGTCACATGATAGTAGGGACAAAAAATAATGATTTCAGATTTTACAAGGACTAAAACTAAATAAATTTTTTAAAAGGATCAAAATCAACATTCGCTCATTTTACTGGACAAAAACATATTTAACCCAATTATAAATAATTATAACTCGCATTAAAAAATAAAACAAAGATCAAACATGAGACAAATAGTTAGGTGACCAATTCAAGATGTTGAGGCACTCACAGGCTACAAGCATATAAGAACAACGAAGAAACCTAGATACAACGACAAAAATTAAGTTGAAAATTTTAATTCTAGATATGATGATAAGCACCTAATATTTAAACTAATCATGCAAGTAAAATCAAAATAGTAAACAATTTCATTCACCCCATATTGATTATATACACCTGCAACAATTTTCTACCATTAACATACTTACAAACTTAAAAAAAAAATGTAAGTTAGCCATCTAAACTTAGGTTTATCTGCATTTTAGTTATTAATATAAAAGAAAATTATGTAACAGTTTTCATTCTTTTTCTTCTCTTTCTCTATCTAAACCCATAACTTCAACATGGTATTAGAGCGGTACCATCATCCGTGACCTATCTCGTCACTATTCCGCTGCTGAGTTCCGTTAAGTATGAAGGAACTCTAATCATCTTCTTAGCCATAAAAAAAAAATTTGCCAGTTTTCTCTCCCCCGCTGTGTTTTCCTTTTCCTTTTCGAAAGCTCAAATCTTTGGTCTACTGTTTGCTTCTCCAGTGTTTGTCATGCAATTCTTATTCACTGATGGATCATACCAGTGGCTTCTATTCCCACTAACGACCATTCCGGTGGTGACTCCTTTCCCACTGATGGATCATACCAGTGACTCATTCTCTTATCCACTGATGGATCGTACCAGTGGCTTCTCTTCCCACCGATGATCATTCCGGTGGCGACTCCTTTCCCACTGATGGATCATACCAGTGACCTTCTATTATCCACTGATGGATCATACCAGTGGTTTCTCTTCCCGCCGACGATCATTCCGGTGGTGACTCCATTCCCACGAATGAATTATATTAGTGGCACTAGTGCAATAAGTGCTTTTTACATCAGTTAAAATTGATTTTTTACGTCAGAATACTGACTGACGTAAATACAGCTGACGTTAATAGTTACTATTTTAACGTCAGTTGAGAACTGACGTTAAATATAACACTATTAACGTCAGTTCCTTAACAAAACCGACGTTAAAATAAAACTATTAACGTCAGTTCTTTAATACAACGGACGTTGATTTTGTTAAAACTAATGTCAGTTGTTATAAAGAACTGACGTTAAAGGTCTAATTTTAACGTCAGTTGTAATAAACAACTGACGTTAATATAGTACTATATATTTTATAAAATACTATTAACGTCAGTTGTTTGATACAACTGACGTTAATAAGTTTTTTTTTTTAAATTCAGTTTTAAAATATCACTCCCCTCAGCTATCCCTGCATTCAGTCCCAGTAACACAGAATATCACACACATTCTGAGAATTGCAAAGGAAAATTGAACAATGGGGGACTTAAAACCAAAACCCATGTATATATATAAATAAATTTTAGTTCCAATGTCTAAAAAACAAAACTATCTAAGGATATATATATACATGTTATTAATTAGTTTCTAAAGTCTAACAAAAAAACTATTTATCTAAGTAGTGCGGAGGTATGTTGGCAATTCCTTTTTCAGCCACATACTTGAAGAAGAATTCGGTGAAGCGCATCCTCAAGTCTCTTAACTCATCTTGTTCAATAGGCGATTGGTCGATAAATGCCTAGACACGTTCAAATAATAACAATAACATCAATGCAAGTCATCTTCAAAACTATAATATATAATTTAACAAGTTGTTTAAATATTACCTTCTTTCATCCTTCCGTAATAGATGCGGAGACTATGTTCAGCATATGAAGCATCACATAATAGCCGCACGACCAACTGTCAGGTTGAAATCGAGACTACCAACAAAATTAATTTCAACGTCAGTTGAATATACACATAAATTAGTAATTATAATAATAATTATTTGATAAATAAACTACCAAACCTTGAGGATGTTCCATACAGGATTTGCTTTAGCCTTAGAAGTCCTACTTCTCCCGTTGGCGCAACTTATGCTACTCGCCTTCAGCGCGCTATCATAAACAAATAATCATGTCGATCAATTAACAAACTCATTTATCATTTACAGCTTCCACCACCTTCGGTGGCGGATCATGGTGGAGAGAGCAGAAGAATATGACAGTATGCCTAGACGGGTGAAGTACCAACAACTGCCAATGGTCATTCATACAGTAGGGAGCCAGATATAATTCTTTCGGATTGTCTCCCAACACCTTCCCTATGTATTTACTCAATGCATCTCCAGCAAAGAACTCGGGCAGAAGGATTGACGGATCTAAGAAACCGTAAACTGATGCAATGCCCTTATCAAGCTGAAGACGATGGAGATACCTAAGATATGAAAAGGGTGTGGATGTTAATTACATAATATATATATTGAAATTAAAATAAATTATTAAATGGAAAAATACCAAAATTAAATAAGTTATAAAATTAAAATTAACTTACGTGCACCAGAGACTGATGACATTGATGTTCATCCAGACGTTATTTCTGCAGGCGTTCCCGAGATCGTCACCAACGAAGGAAAATATCCTCTCTTGATTTGGGCGTGCCACCCATCCATCGTGCTCCAATGGACATTCAAAAATCTCATACGAATAATCCTCACCAAGTGAGAACAATCGAGTGATAGGTGACAGCGGCACCGACGCCGACTTGGCCTTCAGTTTAGGAAAATAAAATATATAAGTTTTTGATAATTAAAAAAACACAAGTAATTATTTGACTATTTTGGACATTAATAATGAATAAATACCTTTGCTAACATTTCGAGCTCACGTCGTTTGGAGTCCAACTCAAGCTCACGCCTTTTCATTTCTAACTCATGCTCATGGCGCTGGACTTCCAACTCCCGCTCCCTAGCTGCCAACTCATCGTCCTCCACATGTGCCATACTAAAACTCTCTTTTGTGCTCACATGTGAAGCGTTGGCAAGCCTTGCGGTGTCCTGGGATGTACCGACGGAGGAAAGCTCTCTGGCAAGCGCCTGCTTGAATTCTGGGTTGGCTATTAAGCCTTGCATCAGATGTGATGTAATATCTGGGTTGGTCATGAGGGTCTTTGAGTAATGTCAGCCAAAATTGATGCTTCATTGACCACCCGCTTTCGTGAAGCAGACTTGCCATAATATTGTTTGATGGTCACGTTCCCAGGAACACCGAGAACCCGACCAGGATGGTCTTTCTTGCCTAGAGCAGTCATCAAGACGTCCTGCCGTCAGTTTTTTTAAAAAACAGACGTTAAAAGTGTATAGATATCTGCAAAAACATTCATTCCCTTGACTGTACTGTGCTACTTACCCATGCACCTTGTAACTCAATCCTCTTAATGAGCATTAAGTTTATAGGTAAGTTTTCAACAAAATCAGAATAGCTTAGTAACTTCATCCCCTGCTCCTATAAATAGCTTCCTTCCATCCTTTTAATTTTCTGCTTCACAATATGGCTCTGCCGTGGAGATTAACTTCATCACTCTTTCTTCCTATTCCTAGACTCAAAGGTCTTTGTCTTAATGGTCAAACAACTTCTGAGTTTGAGTAAATTACATTGCATGGGTGATAAGTCTGAGTAAATTACATTGTGTGAGTTGCTCACCTTATCACCTTTCGGAGAATCAGCTGCTGGAGGGCTAATCAGGTGCTCGGGGGTCACAGTTCCAAAACCTCAGCTTTGGCAGGCAAGTGACCGTCTTGGAAGTCTCTGGAACCACTGCCTTTGCTTGAAACGGATCTGGTGCACCTGTTTTTGCCTCTCTCTTGAGCTCTCTCATGCCCCCCAGTTTTCTGAGGTCTTCGGAGTATATATAGTTTTCCCTTTGGCATATTTCATAAAACTCTCTGATGGGATGTAGCTTTAATGTTTAGGATTTTAAACCCTTTCAATGTAACTTTTTATAGGATTTTAAACCCTTTCAATCTTCTGTATCGATCAGTCTGTATTACACTTCATGAATGAGATCCGGTTTGGGTTATTGATTCAACTTATACTTCGCACATATATTTTAGTTTTCAAAACAGAAACACAAAACATCAAAGCAATTCATGTGAAA
Source organism: Sophora flavescens (assembly GCA_030762895.1). Lineage (NCBI taxonomy): Eukaryota > Viridiplantae > Streptophyta > Magnoliopsida > Fabales > Fabaceae > Sophora > Sophora flavescens. Next base: position 293,174 of record JAUPTC010000034.1, read on the forward strand.
CTGAAACTTTGAGGAAGGCAATGCGGAAGGAATCGTATACTAGATAAAAAAAATTATTAAAATAACTTTTAACGTCTGTTGATGTATGGACTGACGATAAAAGTGAAGAGACTTACTTATAACGTCAGTTCTTTATAGAACTGACGTTAAAATGTTCACTTTTAACGTCAGTTCTTTATTGAACTGACGTTATAAGTAAGTCTCTTCACTTTTAACGTCAGTCCTTAAAACAACTGACGTTAAAATTGAATTAATGAAGCCTGATATTTACAAAACTGCCACCGCCTCCTTTTTAACGTCTAGCTTTTGGTTATCTGACGTAAACCTTTACCGTCTAATGTATATTTTCCACTAGAGTGGTGACTTCTATTTCCGTCAACGATTGACTTATGTTGATTATAACTCGTACTAGCCCAACTTTTTGTCCCAGATGCTCTGGTCTCGGCTCTTTGTCCTATATGCACTGTCATTGTCTTTGTCCCAAATGCACTAGTCATCATGATAGTTTGTCCCAGATGCACTAGCCTCATCTCAGTCCCGGAAGAAGTTGTCTACCTTAATTTCAATTTTAAATAATTTGGATCTCCAATATTGTTGTTGAAGCTTCCAGATGCAGTTTTGAGAAGTTTGGACCTTGCTTCTAGATTGCTTGCCTATAAATTTCTGTCAGGCTGATGATCATTCCAACTATCTTGCTAAGTTATCTCCAACATCCTTTCCCACTTAAGTTGGTTGTTTTGGTAGTCGCGTCGTCTGACTATCGTCAAGATTGAGCAGTCGGCACCAGTCACAGAAAACTTCGTGACTTGTCCCACTCTTAAGTTGGTTGTTTCAGTCTAAGGACAACGTCTGGCCCAATATCATTTCAGTTTGGTTTGATTTATGTTCGTGAAAATCATGAATTATTATTTCAATTGGTTGATTGATGGTTTGTTCTTGGGCACAAACATTATTGGTTGATGGTTCTGGTATTTCTCGGTTTATTCAAGATATCTTTATCATTACAAGAAATTAAGCTATTTCACAAGCTTTTTACCCGGAGCAATAAATCCGTAGGAAAATTTGACATTTTCCACAGTAAAGACCCTTACAAAACTCTCGCTAGGTTTCCTATAAGTTGGGCTCTGAGAAACAGAGGGCCAAACATTCTTGCTTGTTTTCCCATGGGTTGGGTCGTGGGCTAACATATGGTGCTGTTTCCCACGGACTGGGCCCTGAGAAGGGGTTTCTGTTTCCCACGGACTGGGTCGTTCAAAAAATACACGGAGTTTCCCACGGTGGGAGTCGTCGCAATTTTCACCAGGGACATGACCGTAGTAATTTCCCATGAAATTTTCATTTTACCCACGAGAAATCGTTTGGACGCCCCGTAATGTCAAGCGGATCTGGAATCGTGGGTCATCCGTGGGAAATGTGCATTTTCCCATTACTTTTTAGACTTTCCCGAGGCTTTTTGACCTTGGGAAATAGCAAAATTTCTTGTAGTGTATGGGTCTGGTTACCTCTGATTGTTAAATTTTCTCTTTTAAAGGGTATATTTGTAATAAGCTTAAAGCTTAATAAGCTTTAGCTTAAGGGGTAGTGTTAGAATAGATGATCTTATCTTATCTTATCTTATCTTATCTTAGAATACATCATATCTTATAAGAGTATCTTGAATTATCTCATAGGATTAGGTTGTTATCAGTTAGTTATTATCATAATTAGTTTCCCTTTTCAATTAAGATTAGAAGTCTTGTATCCCTATAAATAGGGGTTAGTGCTTAAGTTTTTTTTTTTGTGGTACTGTAATATCATAATCAATCATAATCATATTTTGAGTTTTCATTCTTTTTCTTATCTTTCTCTATCTAAACACATAACTTCAACAATAACCTAACTATAGCACAATGATTCTGTGACATTTGATTAATGAAATATTATTTTATGGTTTAATTATTGAGTTGGTCTGTGAACTATTTGAGAATTTTTAATTAGGTTCCTGAGCTAAATTTTTTTTCTAAATAGGTTCCTGAACTAAAAAAATTATAATTAGGTCTCTGAACTTATATAAAATTTTCAATTGGGTCCCTAACTACAACGTTTCTAATTGGGTCCCTATACTTATATACAATTTTCAATTGGGTCCCTAAAGTAGAAAGGCACATATGTGAAATAAAATAATAATAAAATGATATATGATGAAATTTAGAAGAAAAAAAATACTATTTGACATAATAATAACATGACAAAAGATGAATATGAGAGAAAAAAGTCACTTTTTAAAATAATAATAATAATAATAATAATAATAATAATAATAATAATAATAATAATAATAATAATAATAATAATAAATAGTTAGAAAAGTTAATGACAAAAGATGAATAATAATAAAATGACAAAAGATGAATATGAGAAAAAAAAACTCACTATTTAAAATAATAATAATAAAATAAAATAAAAATTAGTGAGAAAACTATTGTTTACCATAACAATTAAATAAAAATAGATAAATTTGAGAGACAAAATTTGGTTCTAGAAATGATAATAACAAAATAATGAAATATGAAATTGTGTTAGAAAATTCATGTTTTATAACAAATTTTAAGAGATTAAACTAAGTCAAGTATTTAATATTTGAAATAATATTAAAATAATAATAACAAACATATAAAGAAAAATATTATTTAAGAAATATTAAATAACAATATTATTATTTTAATTTCAAATATTAAATATTTGATCCAGTTTAATCTCTTAATATTTTGTTATAAAACATGAATTTTCTATCATAATTTCATATTTCATTATTTTGTTATTATCATTTCAAGAACAAAATCTTGTCTCTCAAATTTATCTATTTTTATTTAACTATTATGCTAAACAATAGCTTTTCTCGCTAAGTTTTATTTTTATTTTATTGTTATTATTATTTTATATAGTGAGTTTTTTTCTCTCATATTCATATTTTGTATTATTATTCATCTTTTGTCATTAAATTTTCTCACTAAGTTTGATTTTTATTATTATTATCATTGCATATATTATTATTATTATTATTATTTTAAATAGTGACTTTTTCTCACATATTCATCTTTTGTCATTTTATTATTAAGTCAAATAGTAATTTTTTTTCTAAATTTCATCATCTATCATTTTATTGTTCTTATTTTTATTTTATATAGTTACCTTTTTACTTTAGGGATCCAATTGAAAATTTTATATATGTTTAGAGACCCAATTAGAAACTTTTTAGTTCAGGGACCCAATTGAAACTTTAATATAAGTTTAGGGACCTAATTAGAAATTTTTTTAGTTCATGAACCTAATTTAAAAATCTCGAATAGTTCATAGACCAACTCAATAGTTAAACTTTATTTTATTCCCCGATAAATTATATTTTCTAAAATTTTATTCTCAAAAATATTTATTTCACCTCACGCTTGTTAGCCCTATATATTGTTGGCATGTTGAAATCAAATTTTTTTTTGACACCAATGTTGAAATCAATTTAAATATATCCCAAAATAATATCTATTATAATATGTCACTTCAAGTAAATTTCCTTATTGAATATATGCAAATGCTATAGTATTGTATTTCCAATTGTAATAATTTAATTATAATACATTATCGACATAAGATTTTTTACCTTATCAATCAAATAATATATTGCCACATCATTAAAAATACTAGTCTTTTATATTAACTACTTTAAAATCCATACATGAGATTATATATGATTGGTTGAAAGTGTAAAAAGATTTACATTAACCATATATCAAAATTAAATTCATAATTAAAATCATTCAAAACTCATCTAAAGTCAAAATTTTGTGCCGTTGAAAATATTAAATAAACTTTATGAAAATTTTTAAAATAAGAAAATTTGTAAAAAGAAATTATAAAAAAAAGATACATTCATATTCGAATTAACTCAATAAGACAAAAGGTTAAATCATGAATGGGGTGTTGGTTGAGTGAAAGCAACTTGACCCAATAGGGATGAGGATCCGGAGAATAAAGATTCGAATCCTTGTGGAGTCACCTCCATTGGGAGGCTGAGAACCAATGGATAAAATCCTGCTCAATCAGTGAACCAAATATTAGTCTCTTAATGGGTCCGAATGACCAAAGCCGCAGGATACTCTAGTGGACCCACTTGACCTAAAGGACTAATTAGGATGGGCTTCGAAACCAAAAAAAAAAGACAAAATGTTAAAGCATATCTTTACAAAAGAAATACGTGTCATTGATGTGATCGGGTTTGAGGGAAAAAGAAAAACAGTGAATAGTAATAATAAGATGTTTGTGAGATTAATGGGGAAAATAATTATGTGTAACAACAGTTTTGGTATATATAATAAAAAAAATTACTATAGTATAGTAGCTTAAAATTTTGAAGTATAGAAATAGTTGTAAATTTGTTACTCGTCAAACAAACAATATATCGTAACCCGTTAACAATGAGAAGTGCTATCAACCACTACTAGAAATTAAATGATTACTTATGGATTTTCCTGTTGATTATTTTACAGGAGTTTTCTAGGAATTTTATTGCAATATTTGCAGAAATAAAGTTTTTCCCATAGATTTAAATTCGTAAAAAAAATTGTATAAAATTTTGACATTTCCTACGAATTTTCCTGTGAATTTAATTTTTTAGCAAAAAAATCTGCAAGAAATTTCCTATGGATTTTTAAATTGGCAAAGAAAAAACTACCCACGAAGGTATTACCTATAGGTAGAAATTTATTATACTGGATTTTGGAGCTGATAAGGTAGTCACTATCATCCTTGGAAGACCCTTCCTAGAAACCGGAAGGACTCTGATTGATGTTCAAGAGGGGGAGCTCACCATGTTAGTTAATGATCAGCATGTGACATTTTATGTGTTCGATGCACTACAGTACCCTGATGAAGGAATGGAAAGCTGCTCATTTGTGAATTGTATTGAATCTTTGGTCCAAGAACAATTTCTGGTTGCAGAAAATAATTTAGTAACAGACTCAGATCAGGTTGAGGATACTGAAGCTTGTGAAGAAGAACTGAAAGCCTTAAGTAGGGAGAAATTTGTGATGAATAAATGGGCTAAAAGGTTTGAATCCTATGAGGTGATTGTTGAGACACTCAAGGATAATATTCCCTCCATAGAAAGACCCCAGTGCTGAAATTGAAGCAGCTTCCTGATCATTTAAAATATGCTTATTTAGGAGGGCACTAAATGAAAGAGCCAAGATGATAACTGAAAGTTTGTAAGACCGGATCTGAAACCCCTTGCTAAGGTATGGTACCATTTAATTAGACACAAAATGCTACCCACTACACACTTAGAAACAGTGGACAATGAGAGATTGGTTTTGCTATTTTGTATTCTGAAGGGGAAGAAAGTAATGTGGGGAAGATCATAGAGAAAGAAATTATTGCATATACTTTTAATCCTAAAGGACGATTGTTCTTTTCATCTCGAATCACTGATATTTGCTTGAGAAGTGGAGTGTGTGACACCCCATTTTCAGGGTATCACATTTAAGTAACTTGTTGTGGAATTTACACTAAAAAAAATTTGTTTGTTGCTGGTTTCTTTCGGAAAATATAATTTTCTAGTTACTTATCCCTTTCAAAATTAGTGATAAAATTTTTTCGTTTTCTTTTACTCCATATACAACCCAACACCATTAATATAATATAAATAGGTATTCGTAAGAGTTTTACACTTAGACCTTCACATAACAGGTCATCTCCAAAAGTCTTAACATAAGAAAATAAAGACGTGATTGTAACGTAGCGGTAATCTGGAATTACAACTCAAAAGAATGACTTTCAATAGTCAAACATCCAGACTAACCAAGTACCACTACTTTATAAGACACCAAAAGTCCTATAGCTGGTCAACACTAGTAATCACTATTATTGGAAATACCCTTGTGGCATTCCCACTAACGCATACCTCTTCAAGCATCTAGAAGTCAAGTCCTCGAACGACTTAGTGAATTCCTTCGCTTCATCAGTAGTAGTATACCCAAGTACCTTAGTCTAAAATAAACCTGATATATTTGTAAGGGTGAGTTTCCAATATGAGTTTTGATAAGACAACACCATGCACGTCACTCAAATAACAATTACCATATATTCACAGCATAACAATTATTTCGAAACAGTAGAATAATTTAATTCAAAGGGTTTCATACCCGGCAGTCATCGTCATTTCATAAAAATGCATGGCACTTCAATATACAACTCTATATTGATTCCTAATCTCCGGAGATCCCACAACTTTCTGTTTCATTTCAAGATGATCAGGCTCCGCACATGGCACATTGTAAAAACGAATAAAACAATGCCTAAGAAAAATCACATAACACACTGGTCACACACATTTTCACCAGGGTTATTAATCAAAAGTTTTGACTCATTGTCTCACACATGTACAGAGGCACAATGGTCGCTGCGAATTATGGAGTTCATTGTCCATAACCTATTGCGTCACACAGATTGCAATAGTTAACGCATAAACTTGGACACACAGTCCTATAAACTTGGACACACAGTCCTATAAATATATATTGGCTCACACATATACAGAGGCCCAATATTTAAATGGAACACAGTCCATAAAAGATACATTGATCCACTCCGGAACTCAATGATCATCATCTCCTGACACGTCTGCCATATACATTGATCCGCTCTGGATTCAATGCCTATTTACATGACACCATTGCCATTTATGCATGAGAAAAACTTTTATTCTCGTTTTGTTTTCTTTGTCGTAATAATATTTCCTTGTCGATGCACAAAGCTTAACGACCATGCTTAATTTTTTTTATTAAGACTTTTCACTTTAAACAAATACAGGACACACAGTCCAAATGTTTTAAACTCAACACAGGACACACAGTCCGAGTGCTCAATCATGATGCCCTTAAACCGATGCACCAGTTTTAGGTTCGCGGATGGGGAACTCACACTTTCCACATCAATTTAGGACACACAGTCCAAAAACAAAACTTGCAGGACACTCCGTCCCATGACACAGGTCCTTGATCTTACGTGTCCATACAACACTAGAACCCCGACGTCTCGGTTTCTAGGCTTATTTATCTGCTTGTAAAACATTTTGCTTAGTGAAAATACAAAACAAAAGCTCCGAAAACTTATCCAAGTTTAACGGAATAATTCCACTGAATAAAAATATTTTTACAGAAACCCTCTTTCTGTTAAAAGGTTGATAAAATATGAAAATCATTGATAAAACCCTTTTATTTCTATTTGTTTCACTTTAAAAATTAATTCTCAATAAAGGTCAACAAATTTTTTTTAATAATAATAAAAATTAATAATTTAATTTCGAATAATTTAATAAATAAATATTTAATATTAAATAATATTAAATAATTTGTATCACTTCTCTGTCAGAAGTAATTGTTCTGACTGCTATAAAATATTATTTTCGGAACTTAATCACTTTAAATAACATTTTATAATAAAATTGAATTTATTTTATAAAAATTAGAGCCTGTGAAAAAATTTCACGGTTTCACCCTTACTATTGTTTATTTACACAGTTTCCACAAAATATTATTAAAATAATAAAAAAAAATTTCATTTTTATCAAAATCTCCCAAATTAATCCCTCTGATTAATTATCCAAGCTTATTAAGTTTTTATCCTTAATTAAAATTTTTAACACTGACCAATGTCAGGCTACTCAGTCCAACACTCAACAGCATATAAATTCCAATCACATAATAGCATGGCATATATCAATTCATGACATGCATTACAATTATAATATAAACAAATAATTATAATCATGTAAGTCCACACATCACATCAATTCAATTACTCAGATAAGCATCACATCAATCTAGCAATTAGTAGTAAACAGTACAATATAATAAAATATTTCACACAAAATTAATAAATGACTCCACAAATAAGCATGTGATTATCTTAAACTCCTAAGGCATACTCCCCTTACCTCTTGAAGATTAAACTACAGTTCCTGTTAATCTCCTGATCCCGATCCGATTTTTCTCTCCGTCAGCGTAAATCAGTTAACTCGGTTGTTTCCTTCAAATGAATTGCAACCAAAATAAATCAAATCAAACAACAATACACTTGGCTCATGGAGGTTAGGGTTCGGCTTCAACCAATTTTCTAGGTTAGGAAAATTAAAATTTTGTTAACTTAGGGATTTATGATCCATAAGTTACTTAAGCATGATTAAACACTTAAACCAAGATTATGAACCAAGAACATGAACTAAAACTCATCTAGTTCTAAGAACTAGGGATCGGTTTTCTCAAGATTCATAGGCTAGAAATGTTAAAATTTCTTCAACTCTTGGATTTAATCAACATACAAAACTTAGAGTTGGATTCAAGTGTTACAAACAACTTTTGAATCACAAAACCATCAAGTGCTCATACCTAGGGTTTCGGCCTTGAAGAAACAAATAGGTTAGAGTTTGATTTTTGATCTTCTATGTACTTACATACAAGAACTATCAAGGTACTTGAAGATTGAATCATGAATCAAGACATGAAAATGAAACAAAACCCATGAACATCAGATTGCCCTAGGTTCGGCCCAGTCCAGAAATTAAGGAAAGAAATTTCTCATGATCTTATGCTTCTAGATGATAAAAAATAGAGATGATTATAAGATCATAGAAATTGGTTTCATGTCAAAAGGATTTTTCTAGAATTAGTTATGAATTTTTGAAGAAAGCTTCAAGAACTTTGAATCATATGAAGAACATGATGATCAAAGACAAACTCAAGAATGTTGTGAAGAGCTCGCTTAGAATAGCTAGATTAAGAGAGACTACCTCTTGATTCTCAAAGAAAAGGATGATCTTGATAATGTTCTTCACAAATTTCTCATGGTGTTCTTGAGAAACTTAGAGAGAAAGATGAACATGATGAGGGTTTAGAACAGTTTTAGTAATTTGGGTATATCTCTCAACATACTTGTCCGTTTTGGATGATCTTTATGTCGTTTGAAAGAAGAGAGAAATATGAACAACTTTCATGTAGAAAGTTTTCCGAGATTCAGAATAGAAAATGGTCAGAATCGCTAGGCAATATCTGACGAATATGAACACTTATGAATGTTCTTGAAGTTCTTAAGGCAAGTTGATGAACCTTGAATGAAATGGCATGAAAATGGAAATGAAACTTGCTTAAGTGAAGATGACAAGTTGGATCCATGAGTTTTGGGTTGATTTGGTCAAAATTCTCAATGGCATGGCTTGTAATTTTTGTGAAAAGCCAAGGGTAAAATCGTCCTTTCCAGGCAAAATATTCATTTGTCATAAATACGCCATTATGGCCATTATGACGTGGATAGGATCGTCATAAATGCCTTTCACATCGGTCAAATCCATCACCTCAAGCTCCGTTGCCGACTCCTTGGTTCATCTAGCGCGGGTTTTTTCTAGAGATATCTCGACGTATTTGCCCGCAGCAAATATAATATTTTAATTTTTACGCTAAATTTTTCAAAACTTCCAGTATCATAGCAAATACGATAAAAACATTTTTCGTCTCGTTCACGAATTAAAATTATGTTTTGAGCAGTAAACTTTTACTGTCAGTGAAAACACAGAAAACGGCAGACCGGTTTCCGTCTGAATTTTCAACCAAAAACTTCTCCGTAACCTTATGAAAATAAGTATAACATGGAAATGACCTTGGTTTATCCAAAATCATTTGCTAAGTCTCGTATAAAAATATATATATTTATATATTTATTACCGATATTACAAAGCAGCGAAAATCGGGGTGTTACATAGTGGATGCACTTTCTTGTGAGGAAACTATTTCAAACAAGGGTGCCTTAGACCTTTCTGCTACTTGAAGATTTTATGCATCCTCATCAAAGACTACAACAGCTCAAGCTCCTTCCTCTGGGAAGTAGGTAGGGGTGTAACGGGTCGGTTTGGTTCGGTTTTGGGTGGAAAAAAATCCAAACCCATCAAAATTGATCGGTTCGGTTTGGTTCGGGTTTATTTGTTTTTTACTACAAAACCCGAACCAAACCAAACCGATAAAGTTCAGGTTGGTTCAGATCGGGTATTCGGGTTCATTATTAAAAAATGAAAAAAAAACAAAAATATGCACTGGACAATAACCTAGGCCCTCATTCCCTCGATCAAATCGCCGCCACCCCTTCTTTCTACTTCATCTTCATCCATGCTTCAACAAAAATTTCACTCTTTGACATCACTATTGCCAGAGACAAATCCTAAGTTCCTAACACGTCACTTTTTCACATAGAAGATAAATATCAAAAGATTATTTTAGCTGTATCAGTTTCAGGTTTGAAGATCTGGAAAGCATGTGCATCATCTGCAGCATCTTGAAGCAGTGAAGCACGACGACTGTGGGAGCAGTGAAGCATGACGGATTTTGGAAGAGAAAACGATGCCGAACAAGAACGAACTTGAAGCAGTGAAGCACGACGATGGTGGAAGCCCTTGGTGGTCAGAACACGGTGCGACTTGGACAAGTATGAAGCGGGACAGAGGAGCGTCGAGCTGAGGATGCTGACGGTCTGGTCATGACTGTGTCCTTGTGCGGTGGTGACGGAAACTAGCCTAGGTTATCCTGAGAGAGATGTGAGATGGTGAGAAGATAAACGTACGATACAACAATAGCAAGTGAGTGATTTTCATTTTCAATACTCAGTAAGATAGATTAGGTCAGGGATTAGGAAAAATCAGGTTGGTCGGGTCGGGTAGTCGGTTTTATAAATTAAAACCCAATACCTAAAATTGGTTCTCATTGGTTCGATTCGGGTTTTTACCCGAACGAATTAACTTCGGTTTTTTATGGTTTGGTTTGGTTCAGGTTCATCGGGTTTACCTGGTCCACTTACACCCCTAGCAGTAGGATCACCCAGAGGAATTGGACAAGAAAGTGGCTCAACTGACTCAATTGTTGCCGCCGTCCTCCAATTTTATGGGCCAAAATGGTGATTCAATCAAAGAAGAAAACGAATTTCTTCCCATATTACCATAGACATTAAATCATTTCACGAATTCATAATCATGTGTGTTTTGAAGAAAGTTACAAAAATGTAAACTTCAAAGTAATAAAGATTCTGAAGTTATAATAATTTTAACTTGAGAATATGTAACTTTCTATAAAAGTGTAGAGAAATATTATTTGAACATCAAAATGGGACAACAAAATTCGACAATAATTTTCATGGTTAATACAGTTCAAAAACATGGTTAATGAAGTGTTAAGTTTGGTTAATGAATATACCAAGGTGTCGCAACTCATTAATTATTCATTGAGCATCATTAACCACGAGTTTCAGGTGTACATGTAGGAGACTATTTGAACACTCGAGAGTCGTGATTAATGACATTAAAAATCATGGTTAATGAAGTTCAGTTGATGGTTAATAAGTGTGACACCGTAACTCGGGTCATCACATGATTACCCGTTTGCGGAAAATAAAACTTAATTTGATGGTTGCTTTCGGAAAATAATGTTTTCTCAACGTTCATCTTTTCAAAATATGGTGATAAAATTTTTCCCTTCTTTTAACCTCATAACAACAACAACGTAATCAAATCACACTTAAATACACAATGTATATTAGTCATACAACTATACTGCCTCATAGGTTTTCACACCTGACTCATAATCTGTTTTATTCTCAAACATAATATAACATAATAGGACCTAAGCTGGTCGTAACTAACAGACACTACAGCCAATAGGAGCAACACCGCATGCCTCGAACTAGACAACCTTCTTCTTCTTGTAGGGATCATACCCCTTGTACGACTCTGATATATTTGTAAGGGTGAGACGCCAATATATGGATTTATCACCATAACTAAATGAGCAACACAAAAGAAGGCACATACACATATACATGTCTATAAAAAAGTACTCATTCATATTATATCACATTGTTTATCAATGGGTTTCACACCCCAAACATCAACGTTGGAAAACTATGCATGAACACTTCAATACATCATCTAAACATTGACACCTAATCTCATGAGATATCTCCAACATCGTGATGAGTTGATCAGACTCGATAGTTACCGGCACACAGCCACAGGCACACAGCCAAAACCCATCTCACACTGTCCAACATCGTGGCACAGGTGATTACAACGTTGATGGGGCCTCATTGTCCATCCGGCACAATAAGAACATCTTTATGATCTACCATGACGCCGCAAGGTAATCACTCGTTTGATCATGGCACGTCTGCCCAATGCATGCAAGAAAACATTTTGTTCTCAACACTTTTCTTTGTGCTATATCTTTATTTGTCAAAGATCTCAAAAGCTTACAACCCATCATCGTTTCAAACATCGAATGCTCTCAAAAGCATCATCGTTTTAAACATCGAATGCTCTCAAAAGCTCGAATGCTCTCAAAAGCATCATCGTTTTAACATCTTTACAACTTTTATTAACAACACAGGACCTCAAAGTCCGAGTGCTCAATCACGAAGCCCCTAGACCGTTGCAATCAGTCTTAGGTTTGTGGTAATAGAAAACATCTCAAAACGTTTTAACTTCTTTAAGTAGATACCCAGTCTAAAACACAACGAACCTTAATACCCCGACGTCTCGGTTATTAAGTTCCATATCATCGTTTATAAAACGTCAAATCATCAAGAACTCTTTTACTGAAACTTCAGCTCTAAAAATTAAATCAATTCAGATTAAATCTCTTCTCAAAATAAGTACTGTTGTTTTTAAACTTTCACCATAAAAATTTTCGAAACTTGTCGTCGTTTATCATTTTCCAAGAAAATGTTTTTAAGTCAAACTTTGACTCTCTTTTTTTTTTAATTAATTTATTATTATTATTATTATTATTATTATTTTAATAAATTATTTTCAAATATTAATTTCACAAAATAACTTTTTTAATATTTCGGAATTTCTTGCGTAAAAATTAGCAGTACAAAAAAAAATTCACGGTTACGCTCTCACCGTGACTCATAAATTACTTTTACACTAATAAATCATTAAAATAATAATATTTCTCAAAACTCATTATTTTTCCAAAATAATATTTTCCACCAATATTATATTCCAACATTCCCCATAAAACGTTGAATATAATTTTTCACAACTTATTAAAGATTTTACCTGATTAATCGGTTATGCACTGACCACTGTCAGGCCTCTCAAACATCATTCAACAACATCATCAAAATTATATCACCAGGCAGATCATGCATCATAGCAATATAATATACTACTGCAGATAATTAAATAAATTAAAAGCAGATCAATCACCGATACACAGGTAAACAACACAACGTAAACAACATAAACAATTAACCACAACCACATATAAATCATATCAACCACACTAAAACAAATAGTTATTGAGAAAAATCCCTCAGGTAAGCTCCCCTTACCTCTTGGAGACTCGAACTAACGTTTTCAAACAATCTCCCGATTTGATCTGGTTTCCTCTGTCGGCTTTAGGTCAAACCAACCCGATCGATTCCTTCATAACGAATTGCAACCAAAATAAATCAAAATCAAACAACAACACACTTAAATCAATAGGGGTAGGGTTCGGCCTCTTCTAAAATTCTAGGTTAGGAAAGTTAAAAATTTTCTAACTTAGGGATTTATGATCCTTAAGCAACTTAAACATGATTAAGCACTTAATCCAAAATCATGAACTAAGAACTTTGAATGAAACTCATCTAGCTCCAAGAACTAGGATTTTCGGTTCTCACAATACCAAAAGGCTAGGGATTTTGAAATCTTCTCAACTCTTGGATTCAACAAACATACATAACATAAAGTTGGATTTAGGTGTCACAAGACAACTTTGAATAAAAATTCATCCAACAACAAAAATTAGGGTTTCAGTCCTTTTGAAACAAATAATCTAGGGTTTGATTTTTTGGTCCTCAAATCACTTGTATACAATAGTTATCATGATATCAAGAGATTAAATCATGAATCATGGCTTAAAGTTGAAACAAAATCCAAGAACACCTATTTGACATAGGTTCGGCCTAGCTTAGAAAAACAGGGAAGAAATTTATCATGATCACCTGGTTCTAGATGATAAATATAGAGATGATTATGAGATCATAGAAATTGGTTTCATGTCAAAAGGATTTTTCTAGAATTAGTTATGAATTTTTGAAGTTAGCTTCATGAACTTTGAATCATATGAAGAACATGATGATCAAAGGCCTAAACTCAAGAATCTTGTGAAGAGAAAAGCTTAGAATAGCAATATTAAGAGAGACTACCTCTTTATAATCAAAGAAAATGATGATTTGGATGATGTTCTTCACAAAATCACCTTGGTGTTCTAAGTGTTCTTGAGAAACTTAGAGAGAAAGATGAAGATTTAGAACAGTTTCGGAAATCTGAACATATCTCTTACTATACTTGTCCGTTTTTGATGATATTTATGTCGTTGGAAAGAAGAGAGAAATATGAACAAATTTAATGTAGAAAGTTTTCCGAGAATCAGAATGGAAAATGATCAAAATTTTGTGGCAGTTTAAGGGGATTGATGGGGAGAAAATGACTTTGCCTTAATGAAAATTGAATGACTCATCCACTTAACATAATGCTCATTTATGGCTAGGAAAAGTGATGTCCAAATGATTGGAATGGAGGAAGGAGCCGTGGGTTTTAGGGTTAGTTTGGTCAAAATTCTCAATGGCATGGCTTGAAATATTCATGAAGAGCCAAGGGTAAAATCATCCTTTCCAGGCAAAATATTCCTTTGTCATAAATGCGCCATTATGGCTATTATGACGTGGATAGGATCATCATAAATGCCTGTCACATCGGTCAAATCTGTCATCTCAGCCCCGTTGCTGACTCCCTGGTTCATCTGACGAAGGTTTTTCCTAGAGATATCTCGACGTATTCACCCGCAGCAAATATAATATTTTAATTTTACGCTAAATTTTTCAAAACTTCCAGTATCGTAGTAAATACGATAAAAACATTTTTCATCTCCTTCACGAATTAAAATTAGGTTTTCTGAGCAGTAAACTTTTACTGTCAGTGAGAACGCAGACCGGGTTCCGTCTGAATTTTCAACCCAAAATTTCATCGTAACCCTATAATATAAAGCATGATATGGAAATGATAGTGGTTTACCCAAAATCATTTTGAGTCTCGGATAAAAATATATATATTTATATATTTATTACCGATATTAGGAAGCAGCAAAAAATCGGGGTGTTATATTACTACCCCACTTAAAAAAATTTCGTCCTCGAAATTTCGTGACTCGAAACTGAACAGGATCTCTTAATCCCAAGGTCATACTCTCACAAGAAAGTATATAAAAGAATTTCATCAACCTGATAAGAATACAAGAACATTCTGTACATAAAGATTCTTTAACAAATTCAGGGAAGTAAAAATGTATGATCGGTACATGTTTACAAACTTGAATCTAAGAAAGTTTCTTCCCTCACAAGAATATCCTTGCTAACAATTTAAAAGAACTATGGTCCGTCAAGAATTCGGACAGAATCACTTTCTACCAAACGTAAAAGTACTGGAGTAAGTCTCATTTGAGAAACTAGTTTTGTCTAGAAAGTGTCTATCCTGAACAACAATAGGATAGCCTAAACATATAGAATTCCACCATGAAGTTTAAAAGAAACAGAAAATTTCAACATATCCACACACAATCCATCGAAACAAGCATGAATTGTACCCGAATTAAAATAGTATAGTTAAGAGGTTACCGTCATGGTTTGAAGTCTCAGTTCCCCATGCACTATATACTCTACCCGCAGTCTTTGGCCTAACAGCAGTGGTGTTATTGATAGCCGATTCATGCCTTGGCGCATTGCAATCCTTCGATATGTGTCCCACTTGATCAAATCAGTTAGGCCACCACCAAAAAATGAATTACTTACTTACTTATTAACACACATTACTTCTAAGAAGTAATTCAAACAAAACGTAACTCAGAGAAAACACAACGTCAACACAACAGACCTATCTCCCAAAGATCCCGAAAGACTCGACCAGCTCTGATACCACTAATGTGACACCCTAACTCAGGTCATCACATGGTTACCCGTTTGCGGAAAATAAAACTTAATTTGCTGGTTGCTTTCGGAAAATAATGTTTTCTCAACGTTCATCTTTTCAAAATATCGTGATAAATTTTTTTCCTTCTTTTAACCTCATAACAACAAAAACGTAATCAAATCACACTTAAATACATAATGTATATAAGTCATACAACTATACTGCCTCATAGGTTTTCACACCTGACTCATAATCAGTTTTATTCTCAAACATAATATAACATAATAGGACCTAAGCTGGTCGTTACTAACAGACACTACAGCCAATAGGAGCAACACCGCATGCCTAGAACTAGACAACCTTCTTCTTCTTGTAGGGATCATACCCCTTGTACGACTCTGATATATTTGTAAGGGTGAGACGCCAATATATGGATTTATCACCATCACTAAATGCGCAACACAAAAGAAGGCACATACACATATACATGTCTATAACAACGTACTCATTCATATTATATCACATCGTTTATCAATGGGTGATGACAACCAAATGGATAGGTTGCCTTTTGATGATATTAGGTTGAATTAATCATTCATTTTAAACCAACCAGAATTGTGTTCATAACTTAGAAAGAAAGAAACAATCAAATGGGTGAAGATTAGGGGTGGAATGGTGCCACAAATTCAAGGGGATTTGATAAGCCTAGTGAAGATCGCCACAAGAATCTTGGATTCTTGATAAGATCATGGGTGACTCAATCCAGAACCAAAGAGAGACAAAACCCTCACAATTGGAATCAATTATGATAAACTGAACCCACAAACATTAAATCAATAGCATCAAGCGCAATATTCAGTTTCCAATTTGAAAGCAAAATGTTAAATTCGTACAATTAGATGGTTAACCAATGCATACTCAAACAACATCCAATCCATTCTTATAGTGTTCTTTGGTTTATTACCCAAGTAGAAAATGAATCGGGTTCGGGTTCCTAAAACCGACTTCCCACCTTTACCCAAGACTTCCTCAACCTTTCCTTCCTTGACCCAAAACCCGCTCTTCACCTTTCTTCTTCTTCGTCTTGTACCATCCTTCAAAACCCTAACTGTATAATAGTACCAGTGCTTCTTCATCCCTCGCCGATTGTACGAAAAGCACAATGTGTAGGGTAATTCAAAAGGATCGTGATTGTAGAGATCCAGCTCTTTGATTAAATCGGAACCGTAAAAATCCTCATCTTGATTCCCGGTCTCATTGTTCTTGTTGGTTAGGTAGTAACCAAGGAGAAGCTCTTCAGGAGGATAGAACCAGCAACCGGGTGGGAGTGCGCACGTTGCGGAGGTTGATATTCTTGTTCTTCTCCCATTGAATACGATGAAGGACCATACGAGAGAGAGAGAGAGAGAGAGAGAGGAGGGGGGATTATGTTTGTGAGTTTTAGGGTTTTTGGAGGATTTAGAAAATATAGGAGGAGAGTGGGTGAGTGAGTGGCATTTATAATGGGGACAATGGTGTCTAGGAAGCTTCTCACAGTCCCGCCGGTGATTGTGAGTGTGAGTATGACATGGCGTGTTCTAATTGGATGTGACAAGGAAATCAAATTTAGGTTGTTTGTTGCAAGTAGGATTTTGGAATTCTTGTATCATGGTGTAATTAGTATGTGTTTGGTTATCTATGGGGTAGCAAAATTGATTTTGTCTCTGTCAAACATGATTTCACTAAAATGGTCGATGGAATGTTGTGCAAGTGTATGGATGCAATGCATACAGTCATAGCCTTTTGAATTTTCCTAATTGGGGTGGCAAGGAACAGAAATGTATTTACTATAAGTAATTTTAAATTCTCTAACATTCTATTGTTAATCTGTTGGTGTAAGCCCTAGAGGCCAGTGTATTTCTTAGACTTACATTTGTATCTTGCTATCATATATATATGATATGAGGCATTCCAGTTTATTGTGTTACTTGTTTAAACATAATAAAGTCCTTAGAATAGAAATTCCAGTTTAAAAGAATATCAAGTATATGACTTGATCGTGAGACACTATTGAACAATGAAATCCTATTCTTAAATATCTGTAGGCAAGTATTTTATTAATAAGGACAATAATAATACATTGAGACTATTATGTGTGCAGACTGATGACCATATCTCACGGGTCATGGATATGAGATATCGAGTCGCCACATAGGTACACATTAGAGTAATGATGTACTGGATTGACCCACCATGAGAACACTACATGGAGCGTTGTGGGAGTGTCATAAGTAGTTCTCATAGTGACAATGGTGTATGCAACCCTTCGACCTGAAATCGCTACGATCCCTACATGAGGAGTCGTGTGCTTTAATATCGTCAAACGTCATCTGTAATAGGATGATTATAAAGACGAACATTGGGCATACCACGAGCCATGCAGAGGGATGTGAGTGACCTAGATGGAATTTGTCCCTCCTACATAACAGGAGTAATATCTATGGGCCCCCTGATAGAGTGAGACTGTAAAATGCATGGCCGTGCTGAAATGAGTCAATATGAGATATTGACCTCATTTGTTGATAAGTCTACTCGGGTATCAGGGAACATGATATTGAACCATACAAGGGTGACACATTCTATGTCTTGTGTTCAATATAGATATATGGACAAAGGGATAATAATGCACATGAATATTTGTCACAGAAAGGTTTGGTCAAATCACTGACTTTCTCACTACTTTGGTAGCAGTGATGTATTGCTAGATACCGCTCACTGTTTGTAATATTAAATGGGATTTAATATTACTACTAACATTTTGGGAACCTATAGGGTCACACACATAAGAGCGGATTAAAAGAAGCATTAAAAGGAGAGTTGGACTTTTCTATTGGGCCTAGCGCATAGTACATGGGGCTTAGGTCAAACACTGCTCACTAACTCACTTAAGGAGGTGCTGCTATAAGTAGACCACTTAAGCTATTGTGCCTACACGGTTTTGTTTTACCCTAGCCGCACATAGAGAGTGATAGTGAGCAGCAGGTCTCGGTTTTCGAAGCTAGCACTGTGAGACAGAGACGCTTCGGGTTCGTGACGTTGGACGTTCACGGAATCTGCTCGTGTGGATACCTTAGAGACATCGTTCGTGCGGTGTTCGTGATAGACGATTTTAATTCACTGTCATCGCTTAAAGAGGTAAATCTTCTAACCATGAATCATGACCATTCGCAAGGATCCTTCGATGGGAATTTTTCCGCTACGTTATTTTTTTTATACGCAAATTCCCAATAGTGGTATCAGAGCCGCTTGCGAAACCATGATTCTGTTACGTGGTTTACCTGTTATGTATGATAACATGTTTATAATGTGAATCGTTTTTCTGAAAATTGTTTTCTGAAAATCATTTGCATCTGTTTTGCGAAACCTTGTTTCTGTAATTTTCGTATGTATATGATATATGCGTCTATTGCATGTTTATGTATATATGCGATATGTACATTGGTTCTGGAATCCTTATTATGATCTGCGATGGCGTCAAGTGTTGATGTTAAACATGATCAATTTCAGTTCTCTGTTGGCGGCGTTAAGGGGTTTCAGACATGAAGAGTTCATGTTCTTGCGGCTGAGGTTCCAAGGGTTGAAACCCTAACCGCCGTTCCTTGCAACGTGAAGTGTTCACGGGCCTTGCGGTTTTAGGGTTGAGAGGTTGAAGCCCTAGCCGCCAAGGAAGCGAGGCACACTTCGAAGAGGTTGAAGCCCTAGCCGCCAAGGAAGCGAGGCACACTTCGGGACCCCCGTGCTACCTCTGCGTAGTGTGTTATTTCGAAATTCAAATTTGTGAAATCTTTTGTATCACTTAATAATAATATTAATAATAATAAAAGAGGTATTATTATTGTTTGTTATTATTTGCCTTGTGATGCATGGTGGATGGTTATGGCCTTAGTCTTTTGGTTTATTTTGAAATACGGCCTGCGTGCCGTGCCTTTCTCTTATATTCTTTTCTCATCTCACTCCCCTCATATGTAAAATGAGGTTTCTATTTATGTAATGTAATGATGGAGATAAGAAGACGTTATCCTGTGGGAGATCATGCTTGGAGAAGCTTGGACGCTCCTAGGTTTCAGTTTAGATTCTCTCATTGGCTTGGGAGAATCAATGCGTTAGGGGCCATAACCATATCACATTTATTTGGCTTATATATGTATGAGATGCATGTATGTATATAGTATGTTAAAAGGGGTTTAACTAATATATGTATGAGATGCATGTATGTAAATAGTAAGTTAAAGAGTTTAACAAATGATGAGATCAAATTTTAATCAAATCCCTCAAAAGGAAATATTAAGTCACATTTAAAGGTCTTCCAATGCATGGCACTCGTCATGACTATGATCGATTAAGTGTGGGTCCGCCATAGCGGGGTACCTTTATCTATACGAGTAAGACGCGATGGGACAAATGTAATGTTCAACTGCTATCCATTGGGTCTGACTTAACTAAGCCAACTTCAATAGGATTGAAAGGCTTAGAGGCTTAAAAGTTGGGCTTTAGTCCATGTGATGGATTAGAATAAGAGTTATTCACCCAACTGTCCAAGAGTTGCATGAGATGCAATCGGAAAGCGTTTCCTACCTATATAACCGAATTTTGAGTGATCAGCCAAAGCTGACTTAAAGCTAGGTGAAATATGGATCTTGGCCCACTAGAAAATCTTCCAACGGGATTTTCCAAATCAATGATGAGGGTCATTGTTTTGAGTAAAATAGTGGGAGGCGTATTTAATTAAAGACCTTATTAAATAACTTCATGGCAAGAAACTTATATTTTGCATATTTATTTCTGTAGATTACCATGGCATCAAACACATCAAGTAACCTGTCATTGCGATCCGTCCTTGAGAAGGATAAACTATCCGGGACAATTTTTCTGGACTGGTACAGAAACTTGAGGATTGTCCTCAAACATGAGAAAAGGCTGTATGTTCTTGAGGAGCCTATTCCTGAGCCACCTGCTTCAAATGCTCCTAGGGCTGACAAGGATGCTTATAAGAAGCATCAGGATGACGCCTTAGACGTTGGCTATCTTATGCTTGCTACCATGACCTCTGAGTTGTAAAAGCAACATGAGACCATGGAGGCGTACGATATGATCGTGCACCTCAAGCTGCTCTACCAAGAGCAAGCAAGGCATGAGCGGTTCGAAGTTTCCAGAGCCCTTTTCCAGTGTAAATTGGCAGAAGGAAGCCCTGTGAGTCCTCATGTACTCCAGATGACTGGGTACATTGAGAATCTCGAGAGACTGGGATTTCCTTTAGGCCAAGAGTTGGCCACCGACTTAGTTCTGCAATCGTTGCCTGAGAGCTATAGTCAGTTTGTCATGAACTATAATATGAATGATCTTGACAAACCTTTGACAGAATTGTTGAGCATGTTAAGAACTGCTGAACAAAATATTAACAAAGGAAAGGGGAAGGCCATTTTGATGGTCCAGGCTGGAAATAGCAAGAAGCAGCCCAAGAAGCCCAAGTACAAACAAAAGGGCAAGAGCAAGGCCATCAACAAGTTCAAGCCCAGTACTTCTAGCTTGAAGCCTGTGGGTGGTGTGGCTAAGGAAGGCAATTGCTTCTTCCACTGTGGTCGGACCGGACATTGGAAGAGGAACTGCCCAAAATACCTGGAAGAAATCAAGAAGAAGAAGGGAAGTGAGACTTCCACTTCAGGTGTGTTTGTTATAGAAGTCAATTTATCTACTTCTGCATCATGGGTATTAGATACTGGATGTGGTCTCACATTTGTACAAATGTACAGGATCTAAACAGGAGTAGACCATTGGCAAAAGGCGAAGTCGACCTACGAGTTGGAAATGGAGCAAAGGTTGCTGCTTTAGCTTTAGGGACTTATGTATTGACTTTGCCCACTGGGCTTACTATTCAGTTAGAGAACTGTTATTTTGTGCCTGCAATTAGCAGGAATATCATTTCCGTTTCTTGTTTGGACAAGATCGGTTTTTCTTTTATAATAAAGAACAAAAGTTGTTCTATTTATTTGGATGATATTTTCTATGCTAGTGTACACATGAGTAATGGGCTTTATGTCCTTGATCTCGAAATGCCCATATATAACATAAATACTAAGAGGTTCAAACCAAATGAGTTGAACCCGTCTTATCTTTGGCATTGTCGTTTAGGCCATATAAATGAGAAGCGCATTTCGAAACACCACAAAGATGGACTCTTGGACTCATTTGATTATGAATCATATGAGATACGTGAGTCTTGTTTGTTGGGAAAGTTGACTAAACCTCCATTCACCGGAAAAGGTGAAAGAGCTAACGATCTTTTGGGTCTTATA
Source organism: Sophora flavescens (assembly GCA_030762895.1). Classification (NCBI taxonomy): domain Eukaryota; kingdom Viridiplantae; phylum Streptophyta; class Magnoliopsida; order Fabales; family Fabaceae; genus Sophora; species Sophora flavescens. The sequence goes on from JAUPTC010000034.1 coordinate 315,524, forward strand.
CATAGCGATGTATGTGGACCCCTAAACACATTAGCTAGAGGTGGTTTTCAGTACTTCATCACATTTACTGATGATTTCAGTAGATATGGATTTGTGTATCATATGAAAGATAAATCGGAATCCTTTGAAAATTTCAAGGAATTCAAAAATGAGGTACAAAACCAACTTGGTAAAAATATTAAAACTCTTCGATCAGATCGAGGTGGTGAATATTTGAGCCTAGAGTTTGATGATCATCTGAGATAGTGTGGAATTTTATCTCAACTCACTCCACCTGGAACACCACAATGGAATGGTGTTTCTGAGAGGAGAAATCGAACCTTGTTGGACATGGTTCGGTCTATGATGAGTCATGCAAACATTCCAAACTCTTTCTGGGGACATGCTCTATTAACAGCAGCTTTTACATTTAACCGTGTTCCATCCAAAACGGTAGAAAAGACACCATATGAGATATGGACTGGTAGACGACCCAGCATGTCTTTTATGAAGATTTGGGGTTGTGAAGCATATGTAAAACGTCAAGTTTCTAATAAGCTTGATCCCAAATCTGATAAATGCTTCTTTGTGGGGTATCCCAAAGAAACCAAGGGATACTATTTCTATAATCCTTCCGAAGGCAAAGTGTTTGTCGCACGGACTGGTGTATTCCTAGAAAAGGAGTTTATCTCCATAGGAACCAGTGGGAGGAAGATAGAACTTGAAGAAATTCAAGAATCACAAAGTAGTGACCTACCATTGGTAGAACAGGAGCGACCTTCACAAAATGCTGTGGAGGAACAACCTGCTCCAGTAGCACAAGACCAGCGTAGGTCTAACAGGATACGTCACCATCTTGAGAGATATGGATTTCTCATGACTCCAGAAGGTGATGTATTGCTCATGGATCAAGATGAGCCTGTGACTTACCAGGAGGCCATCACTGGCCCAGAATTTGAGAAGTGGCTTGAGGCCATGAAATCTGAGATGGATTCCATGTACACCAACCAGGTGTGGACCTTGGTAGAGCCACCTGAAGGGGTAAAACCCATAGGGTGCAAGTGGGTTTTCAAAAGGAAAACTGACATGGGTGGTAAAGTACATACCTTTAAGGCGCGATTGGTGGCTAAGGGTTTCAAGCAAATTCATGGCGTCGACTATGATGAGACCTTTTCACCTGTTGCGATGCTTAAATCCGTCCGGATCTTACTTGCTATCGCTGCATACCATGATTATGAGATATGGTAGATGGATGTCAAAACTGATTTCCTCAATGGAAATCTTCTTGAGGATGTGTACATGACACAACCTGAAGGCTTTGACATTTTAGAGGATGCCGGAAAGGTATGTAAATTGCACCAGTCAATCTATGGATTGAAGCAAGCTTGCAGAAGTTGGAAACTTCGTTTTGATGATGCTGTAAGACAGTACGGATTCATCAAAAATGAAGATGAACCTTGTGTCTACAAGAAGGTTAGTGGGAGCATTGTTGTTTTTCTGGTGTTATACGTAGATGACATATTACTCATTGGAAATGACATCCCTACACTACAAAATGTAAAGACGTGGTTAGGGAATTGCTTCTCTATGAAAGATTTGGGTGAAGCTACCTATGTATTGGGAATCAGGATCTATAGGGATAGATCGCTGAAATTGCTTGGCCTAAGTCAGCGTACATACATAGACAAAGTGTTGAGACGCTTTAACATGCATGAATCCAAGAAAGGACTCTTGCCTATGTAACATGGTATATGCCTATCAAAGGCACAATCCCCTTCCACTCAAGAAGAAAGGGATCGCATGAGTAAGATTCCATATGCATCCGCAATTGGATCTATCATGTATGCCATGTTATGTACTCGACCAGATGTATCGTATGCTTTAAGCATAACGAGAAGGTACCAGTCTGATCCCGGTGAAAGTCACCGGTCTGCTATCAAGAACATCCTTAAGTACTTGAGAAGAACTAAGAATTCGTTCTTGGTATATGGAGGCGAGGAACAGCTTGCTGTAATAGGTTACATCGATGCTAGCTTCCAGACCGATAAGGATGATTCTAGATCGCAATCTGGTTATGTGTTCTGCCTGAATGGCGGGGTGGTGAGCTGGAAGAGTTCAAAGCAGGAGACAGTCGCCGATTCTACTACAGAGGCTGAGTATATTGCCGCCTCCAATGTAGCAAAGGAGGCTGTTTGGATCAGGAAGTTCATTGCTGAGCTTGGTACAGTTCCCAGTATTGTGGACCCCATTGATCTCTATTGTGATAACAATGGGGCCATTGCACAAGCTAAGGAACCTAGATCTCATCAGCGATCCAAACATATACTTAGGCGCTTCCATCTCATTCGAGAGATTATCGATAGAGGAGATGTGAAAATATGCAGAGTACCAACACTTGATAACGTTGTTGACCCACTTACGAAACCTCTTGCTCAACAGAAGCATGAAGGTCACACTAGATCGATGGGCATTAGATTTATGCCTGATTGGCTCTAGTGCTAGTGGGAGATTGTTGGTGTAAGCCCTAGAGGCCAGTGTATTTCTTAGACTTACATTTGTATCTTGCTATTATATATATATGATATGAGGCATTCCAGTTTATTGTGTTACTTGTTTAAACATAATAAAGTCCTTAGAATAGAAATTTCAGTTTAATAGAATATCAAGTATATGACTTGATCGTGAGACACTATTGAACAATGAAATCCTATTCTTAAATATCCGTAGGCAAGTATTTTATTAATAAGGACAATAATAATACATTGAGACTATTATGTGTGCAGACTGATGACCATATCTCACGGGTCATGGATATGAGATATCGAGTCGCCACATAGGTACACATTAGAGTAATGATGTACTGGATTGACCCACCATGAGAACACTACATGGAGTGTTGTGTGAGTGTCATAAGTAGTTCTCATAGTGACAATGGTGTATGCAACCCTTCGACCTGAAATCGCTACGATCCCTACATGAGGAGTCGTGTGCTTTAATATCGTCAAACGTCATCTGTAATAGGATGATTATAAAGACGGACATTGGGCATACCACGAGCCATGCAGAGGGATGTGAGTGACCTAGATGGAATTTGTCCCTCCTACATAACAGGAGTAATATCTGTGGGCCCCCTGATAGAGTGAGACTGTAAAATGCATGGCCGTGCTAAAATGAGTCAATATGAGATATTGACCTCATTTGTTGATAAGTCTACTCGGGTATCATGGAACATGATATTGAACCATACAAGGGTGACACATTCTATGTCTTGTGTTCAATATAGATATATGGACAAAGGGATAATAATGCACATGAATATTTGTCACAGAAAGGTTTCGTCAAATCACTGACTTTCTCACTACTTAGGTAGCAGTGATGTATTGCTAGATACCGCTCACTGTTTGTAATATTAAATGGGTTGTAATATTACTACTAACGTTTTGGGAACCTATAGGGTCACACACATAAGAGCGGATTAAAAGAAGCATTAAAAGGAGAGTTGGACTTTTCTATTGGGCCTAGCGCATAGTACATGGGGCTTAGGTCAAACGCTGCTCACTAACTCACTTAAGGAGGTGCTGCTATAAGTAGACCACTTAAGCTATTGTGCCTACACGGTTTTGTTTTACCCTAGCCGCACATAGAGAGTGATAGTGAGCAGCAGGTCTCGGTTTTCGAAGCTAGCACTGTGAGACAGAGACGCTTCGGGTTCGTGACGTTGGACGTTCACGGAATCTGCTTGTGTGGATACCTTAGAGACATCGTTCGTGCGGTGTTCGTGATAGATGATTTTAATTCACTGTCATCGCTTCAAGAGGTAAATCTTCTAACCATGAATCATGACCATTCGCAAGGATCCTTCGATGGGAATTTTTCCGCTGCGTTATTTTTTTTATACGCAAATTCCCAACAGTGGTATCAGAGTCGCTTGCGAAACCATGATTCTGTTACGTGGTTTACCTGTTATGTATGATAACATGTTTATAATGTGAATCGTTTTTCTGAAAATTGTTTTCTTAAAATCATTTGCATCCGTTTTGCGAAACCTTGTTTCTGTAATTTTCGTATGTATATGATATATGCGTCTATTGCATGTTTATGTATATATACGATTTGTACATTGGTTCTGGAATCCTTATTATGTTCTGCGATGGCGTCAAGTGTTGATGTTAAACATGATCGGTTTCAGTTTTCTGTTGGCGGCGTTAAGGGGTTTCAGACATGAAGAGTTCATGTTCTTGCGGCTGAGGTTCCAAGGGTTGAAACCCTAGCCGCCGTTCCTTGCAACGTGAAGTGTTCACGGGCCTTGCGGTTTTAGGGTTGAGAGGTTGAAGCCCTAGCCGCCAAGGAAGCGAGGCACACTTCGGGACCCCCGTGCTACCTCTGCGTAGTGTTTTATTTCGAAATTCAAATTTGTGAAATCTTTTGTATCACTTAATAATAATATTAATAATAATAAAAGAGGTATTATTATTGTTTGTTATTCTTTGCGTTGTGATGCATGGTGGATGGCTATGGCCTTAGTCTTTTGGTTTATTTTGAAATACGGCCTGCGTGCCGTGGCTTTCTCTTATATTCCATATGTATATTCTTTTCTCATCTCACTCCCCTCATATGTAAAATGAGGTTTCTATTTATATAATGTAATGATGGAGACAAGAAGACGTTATCCTGTGGGAGATCATGCTTGGAGAAGCTTGGACGCTCCTAGGTTTCAGTTTAGATTCTCTCATTGGCTTGGGAGAATCAATGCGTTAGGGACCATAACCATATCACATTTATTTGCCTTATATATGTATGAGATGCATGTATGTATATAGTATGTTAAAAGGGGTTTAACTAATATATGTATGAGATGCATGTATGTAAATAGTAAGTTAAAGAGTTTAACAAATGATGAGATGAAATTTTAATCAAATCCCTCAAAAGGAAATATTAAGTCACATTTAAAGGCCTTCCAATTCATGGCACTCGTCAAGACTATGATCGATTAAGCGTGGGTCCGCCAAAGCGGGGTACCTTTATCTATACTAGTAAGACGCGATGGGACAAATGTAATGTTCAACTGCTATCCATTGGGTCTGACTTAACTAAGCCAACTTCAATAGGATTGAAAGGCTTAGTGATAGCAACCTTGATGTAGAAAGGGGCCATTTCTTGATTTTTTTGAAAATGGATTTGGTTGTGACTTATGTTTTGTATTTTCCTTTTTTTTTTTGATATATGAAACGAAAAGAAGTTGGATAATTGGGAGGTAGGGGCGCCACCTTAGTCTAATCCAAGACAAGGATAAGCCTATGAATGTGAGGATCACCACAAGTAAAGGATTTCTTGATAAGATCGATAAACTGGTCCAATCCAGAACCAAAGAGTATGAACTCAAAATTTTGCTAAAATCTTTCTTTTTATTGAAACTTGCGCCCCCTATATATAATGAGGGAGGCTCTTGCATTACAAAGAGACAAAGTCTTTCCTTTCTAGTGGTAAAAGAAACTAAAGGAAATTACAAAAAAAATAATAATTATGACTGATTTGATTGATCTCCATGATCAGGGGGAGGGGGAATGTTTCCCAACACTCATTAAATGCAATTAAGTAGAAGGCTGCGCATTTATTGTGTTGATGGAGCATTCATCTCCTTTCCTTGTGTAATTCCCTTCTCCTCGCCTTGATTGTAGCATTCTTCATCTTGTTTTGTGTAATTCCCTTTTTCTTGCCTTGATTGGAGCATTTATCTCCTTGTCTTGTATAACCCCTTGATTACCTTGATTCTTGCCTTGATTCTCTTTGTCTTTCTTTGACAAGAAGTTTATTGAATTATTCAAGGAAACTTAGTGCTTTGGTCCCAAATAAGTCAATTGGACACTTGCACTTTTATTCAATTAAAAATAACTTGGCTTAAAATTAGACATAATTCTTGGTTTGCATCATTCCCTCCCTCTTGAAGAGAATTCGACCTCGAATTTATTGTCTTTGGGAATCGTCTTCATCCTCCGGGTTCAAACACAACTCTTTTGAATCCATGGGGCACCTCCTTAGGGAACAAATCCTTAAACTCCTGCAAAAGGAAATTTATGCAATTTGGCAATTCTTGAGTGTTAGGTAAATTTTCCAGCAAGGCCACCTCTTTGCTAAAAAGTAAATATAGGGGCTGATTGGAGAAAATAGCTTTTTTAACCTCCCCTTTTGTCGCCATCAAATTTTCTTTCCTTTTTTCATCATTTTTTTTGTCACTCTTTTTTCTCTCTTCTTTTTTGGCGATCTTTTCTTTTTCTTCTTTTTCTTTTTCACATTTTTCTCTCAATTTTTTTTGACCATCTCTCACCTCACTTGGGCTCAAAGGAGCCAATACAATTCGTTTTCCATGATGAACAAAAAAGTACTTGTTGGTATGCCCTTCATGGCTTGCTTTTTTGTAAAATTTCCAAGGCCTTCCCAACAAAACATGACCGGCCTCCATAGGAACTACATCACAAACAGCCACATCTTCATATTTCCCAATCGAAAAAGAGATTTCTACTTGTTCATCAACAACCATCTCAACATCATTAACAAGCCATTGAATCTTATATGGCTTGGGATGTGGTTTAGTTTCTAGTTGGAGTTTGGAAACCAACCTTGTGCTAGCAACATTAGTGCAACTCCCACCATCAATAATCAAGGAACATACCTTGCCTTGTATGAGGCATCTTGAGTGAAATATGTTCTCCCTTTGAGTCGCATCTTCCTTCTTTACCACGGCTTCCAACAACCTTTTTATCATAAGAAGCTCTCCACTAGGTATTTGGGCCTCCTCCTCAACACAATCCTCGTCACACTCTTCAGCCCCTTCATCTTCCTCCTCAACCTCCTCTACAATCATAATTCTGTTGGTAGGACATTGAGATGCAATGTGACCTAAACCTTGTCACTTGAAACACTTAACAGCCCGGTTAGTTGAAACAACTTGAGAAGGACTAGTTGTAGTGTTTTTACCTTTTGAGTCAGCCGCGACTTCTTTGGATGACGAAGTACCTTCGTTCTTACTATTGTTCTTCCAATTTTGAGGATTAGAAGTGGTAGTGCTTCTCCTTATTTGACCCTTCCTCTTGAGTTGTTGTTCTACCCTTATGGCTTGATGTACAAAATCGTCTAATTGAACATAGTGTTGTAGTTCCACTATGTCACTTATATCACGATTTAGGCCATGCAAGAACCTAGCCATGGTTGCTTCATCATCTTCCTCCACATTTGCTCTAATCTTCGCCACCTCCATCTCCTTGTAGTATTCATCAACACTTTTGTTGCCTTGTGTGAGTCGCTGTAATTTGTTGTGCAACTCTCTGTTGTAGTAAGATGGAATGAATCTCCTTCTCATGAGCCTCTTCATCTCCTCCCATGTGGCAATGGCTGGCTCATTGTGCTTTCTCCTATCCTTTGTCAATTGATCCCACCACACCAAGGCATAATCTGTAAATTCAATAGAAGCAACACGCACCTTTTGGAGTTCAGTGTAATTGTAACAGGAAAAAATTTGTTCAATTTTAGTTTCCCATTCCAAATATGTTTCCGGGTCATTTTTTCCCACAAATTGTGGTACTTTTATTTTTATACCACCCAACCTATCTTCTCTAGTTTCATCACGTCTCCTCCTCCTCCGTTCCTCCTCTTCACTATCATTTTGTTTGTTTTCTAATTGGTCAATTCTCTCAGCTATACTTTCCACTTCCTCTCTCAAAAGTTCTCTTATTTTTGTCGTGAGGGCATCTAGTAGCAAACGATTTTGAGCATCCATAACTCTGTCAATTCTTTAGAGAAACTAGCAAATGTTCAATACAAGAAACTAATTCGAATAATAATCCACTCACCCAATCAGCTTGGAAAGGAAAGGTAAGAGACAAAAATTGAGCACTAGAACAAGAAAGAATTCACCCAAAAGAAAGGAATAAAATTCAGAGTGTTGTAGCAATGAAGGAACACAACCAGAATTCAAGATATGTAATTTGCGTTTTTTTTTTTAATTCAGATCTCAAAGATAAGAATAGAGAAACCTGGGATCCTTTTGGACAAGGTCGAAACCTTGCTCTGATTACCAAATGACAGCACCTTTGATGTAGAAAGGGGCCATTTCTTGATTTTTTTGTAAAGGGATTTGGTTGTGACTTATGTTTTGTATTTTCCTTTTTTTTTGATATATGAAACGAAAAGAAGATGGATAATTGCGAGGTAGGGGCGCCACCTTAGTCTAATCCAAGACAAGGATAAGCCTATGAATGTGAGGATCACCACAAGAAAAGGATTTCTTGATAAGATCGATAAACTGGTCCAATCCAGAACCAAAGAGTATGAACTCAAAATTTTGCTGAAATCTTTCTTTTTATTGAAACTTGCGCCCCCTGTATATAATGAGGGAGGCTCTTGCATTACAAAGAGACAAAGTCATTCCTTTCTAGGGGTAAAAGAAACTAAAGGAAATTACAAAAAAAATAATAATTAAGACTGATTTGATTGATCTCCATGATCAGGGGGAGGGGGAATGTTTCACAACACTCATTAAATGCAATTAAGTAGGAGGCTGCGCATTTATTGTGTTGATGGAGCATTCATATCCTTTCCTTGTGTAATTCCCTTCTCCTCGCCTTGATTGTAGCATTCTTCATCTTGTTTTGTGTAATTCCCTTTTTCTTGCCTTGATTGGAGCATTTATCTCCTTGTCTTGTATAACCCCTTGATTGCCTTGATTCTTGCCTTGATTCTCTTTGTCTTTCTTTGACAGCAAGTTTATTGAATTATTGAAGGAAACTTAGTGCTTTGGTCCCAAATAAGTCAATTGGACACTTGCACTTTTATTCAATTAAAAATAACTTGGCTTAAAATTAGACATAATTCTTGGTTTGCATCACTTAGAGGCTTAAAGTTGGGCTTTAGTCCATGTGATGGATTAGAATAAGAGTTATTCACCCAACTGTCCAAGAGTTGCATGAGATGCAATCGGAAAGTGTTTCCTACCTATATAACCGAATTTTGAGTGATCAGCCAAAGTTGACTTAACGCTAGGTGAAATATGGATCTTGGCCCACTAGAAAATCTTCCAACGGGATTTTCCAAATCAATGATGAGGGTCATTGTTTTGAGTAAAATAGTGGGAGGCGTATTTAATTAAAGACCTTATTAAATAACTTCATGGCATGATACTTATATTTTGCATATTTATTTCTGTAGATTACCATGGCATCAAACACATCAAGTAACCTGTCATTGCGATCCGTCCTTGAGAAGGATAAACTATCCGGAACAAATTTTCTGGACTGGTACAGAAACTTGAGGATTGTCCTCAAACATGAGAAAAGGCTGTATGTTCTTGAGGAGCCTATTCCTGAGCCACCGGCTTCAAATGCTCCTAGGGCTGACAAGGATGCTTATAAGAAGCATCAGGATGACGCCTTAGACGTCGGCTGTCTTATGCTTGCTACCATGACCTCTGAGCTGCAAAAGCAACATGAGACCATGGAGGCGTACGATATGATCGTGCACCTCAAGCTGCTCTACCAAGAGCAAGCAAGGCATGAGCGGTTCGAAGTTTCCAGAGCCCTTTTCCAGTGTAAATTGGCAGAAGGAAGCCCTGTGAGTCCTCATGTACTCCAGATGACTGGGTACATTGAGAATCTCGAGAGACTGGGATTTCCTTTAGGCCAAGAGTTGGCCACCGACTTAGTTCTGCAATCGTTGCCTGAGAGCTATAGTCAGTTTGTCATGAACTATAATATGAATGATCTTGACAAACCTTTGCCAGAATTGTTGAGCATGTTAAGAACTGCTGAACAAAATATTAACAAAGGAAAGGGGAAGGCCATTTTGATGGTCCAGGCTGGAAATAGCAAGAAGCAGCCCAAGAAGCCCAAGTACAAACAAAAGGGCAAGCGCAAGGCCATCAACAAGTTCAAGCCCAGTACTTCTAGCTTGAAGCCTATGGGTGGTGTGGCTAAGGAAGGCAATTGCTTCTTCCACTGTGGTCGGACCGGACATTGCAAGAGGAACTGCCCAAAATACCTGGAAGAAATCAAGAAGAAGAAGGGAAGTGAGACTTCCACTTCAGGTGTGTTTGTTATAGAAGTCAATTTATCTACTTCTGCATCATGGGTATTATATACTGGATGTGGTTCTCACATTTGTACAAATGTGCAGGATCTAAACAGGAGTAGACCATTGGCAAAAGGCGAAGTCGACCTATGAGTTGGAAATGGAGCAAAGGTTGCTGCTTTAGCTGTAGGGACTTATGTATTGACTTTGCCCACTGGGCTTACTATTCAGTTAGAGAACTGTTATTTTGTGCCTGAAATTAGAAGGAATATCATTTCCGTTTCTTGTTTGGACAAGATTGGTTTTTCTTTTATAATAAAGAACAAAAGTTGTTCTATTTATTTGGATGATATTTTCTATGCTAGTGCACACATGAGTAATGGGCTTTATGTCCTTGATCTCGAAATGCCCATCTATAACATAAATACTAAGAGGTTCAAACCAAATGAGTTGAACCCGTCTTATCTTTGGCATTGTCGTTTAGGCCATCTAAATGAGAAGCGCATTTCGAAGCTCCACAAAGATGGACTCTTGGACTCATTTGATTATGAATCATATGAGATACGTGAGTCTTGTTTGTTGGGAAAGTAGACTAAACCTCCATTCACCGGAAAAGGTGAAAGAGCTAACGATCTTTTGGGTCTTATACATAGCGATGTATGCGGACCCCTAAACACATTAGCTAGAGGTCGTTTTCAGTACTTCATCACATTTACTGATGATTTCAGTAGATATGGATTTGTGTATCTTATGAAACATAAATCGGAATCCTTTGAAAAGTTCAAGGAATTCAAAAATGAGGTACAAAACCAACTTGGTAAAAATATTAAAACTCTTCGATCAGATCGAGGTGGTGAATATTTGAGCCTAGAGTTTGATGATCATCTGAGAGAGTGTGGAAATTTATCTCAACTCACTCCACCTGGAACACCACAATGGAATGGTGTTTCTGAGAGAAGAAATCGAACCTTGTTGGACATGGTTCGGTCTATGATGAGTCATGCAAACCTTACAAACTCTTTCTGGGGACATGCTCTATTAACAGCAGCTTTTACACTTAACCGCGTTCCATCCAAAACGGTAGAAAAGACACCATATGAGATATGGACTGGTAGACAACCCAGCATGTCTTTTATGAAGATTTGGGGTTGTGAAGCATATGTAAAACGTCAAGTTTCTAATAAGCTTGATCCCAAATCTGATAAATGCTTCTTTGTGGGGTATCCCAAAGAAACCAAGGGATACTATTTCTATAATTCTTTCGAAGGCAAAGTGTTTGTCGCACGGACTGGTGTATTCCTAGAAAAGGAGTTTATCTCCATAGGAACCAGTGGGAGGAAGATAGAACTTGAAGAAATTCAAGAATCACAAAGTAGTGACCTACCATTGGTAGAACAGGAGCGACCTTCACAAAATGCTGTGGAGGAACAACCTGCTCCAGTAGCACAGGACCAGCGTAGGTCTAACAGGATACGTCACCATCCTGAGAGATATGGATTTCTCATGACTCCACAAGGTGATGTATTGCTCATGGATCAAGATGAGCCTGTGACTTACCAGGAGGCCATCACTGGCCCAGAATCTGAGAAGTGGCTTGAGGCCATGAAATCTGAGATGGATTCCATGTACACCAACCAGGTATGGACCTTGGTAGAGCCACCTGAAGGGGTAAAACCCATAGGGTGCAAGTGGGTTTTCAAAAAGAAAACTGACATGGATGGTAAAGTACATACCTTTAAGGTGCAATTGGTGGCTAAGGGTTTCAAGCAAATTGATGGCGTCGACTATGATGAGACCTTTTCACCTGTTGCGATGCTTTAATCCGTCCGGATCTTACTTGCTATCGCTGCATACCATGATTATGAGATATGGCAGATGGATGTCAAAACTGCTTTCCTCAATGGAAAGCTTCTTGAGGATGTGTACATGACACAACCTGAAGGCTTTGACATTTCAGAGGATGCCGGAAAGGTATGTAAATTGCAGCGGTCAATCTATGGATTGAAGCAAGCTTCCAGAAGTTGGAAACTTCGTTTTGATGATGCTGTAAGACAGTACGGATTCATCAAAAATGAAGATGAACCTTGTGTCTACAAGAAGGTTAGTGGGAGCATTGTTGTTTTTCTAGTGTTATATGTAGATGACATATTACTCATTGGAAATGACATCCCTACACTACAAAATGTAAAGACGTGGTTAGGGAATTGCTTCTCTATGAAAGATTTGGGTGAAGCTACCTATGTATTGGGAATCAGGATCTATAGGGATAGATCGCTGAAATTGCTTGGCCTAAGTCAGAGTACATACATAGACAAAGTGTTGAGACGCTTTAACATGCATGAATCCAAGAAAGGACTCTTGCCTATGTCACATGGTATATGCCGATCAAAGGCACAATCCCCTTCCAGTAAAGAAGAAAGGGATCACATGAGTAAGATTCCATATGCATCCGCAATTGGATCTATCATGTATGCCATGTTATGTACTCGACCAGATGTATCGTATGGTTTAAGCATAACGAGCAGGTACCGGTCTGATCCCGGTGAAAGTCACTGGTCTGCTATCAAGAACATCCTTAAGTACTTGAGAAGAACTAAGAATTTGTTCTTGGTATATGGAGGCGAGGAAGTGCTTTCTGTAATAGGTTACACCGATGCTAGCTTCCAGACCGATAAGGATGATTCCAGATCGCAATCTGGTTATGTGTTCTGCCTGAATGGCGGGGCGGTGAGCTGGAAGAGTTCAAAGCAGGAGACAGTCGTCGATTCTACTACAGAGGCTGAGTATATTGTCGCCTCCAATGCAGCAAAGGAGGCTGTTTGGATCAGGAAGTTCATTGCTGAGCTTGGTACGGTTCCTGGTATTGTGGACCCCATTGATCTCTATTGTGATAACAATGGGGCCATTGCACAAGCTAAGGAACCTAGATCTCATCAGTGATCCAAACATATACTTAGGCGCTTCCATCTCATTCGAGAGATTATCGATAGAGGAGTTGTGAAAATATGCAGAGTACCAACACTTGATAACGTTGCTGACCCACTTACGAAACCTCTTGCTCAACAGAAGCATGAAAGTCACACTAGATCGATGGGCATTAGATTTATGCCTGATTGGCTCTAGTGCTAGTGGGAGATTGTTGGTGTAAGCCCTAGAGGCCAGTGTATTTCTTAGACTTACATTTTTATCTTGCTATTATATAAAATAAAAAATAATAAAATATATAAATATTATATATTATATATATATATATATGTATATATATATATATATATATATATATATATATATATATATATGATATGAGGCATTCCAGTTTATTGTGTTACTTGTTTAAACATAATAAAGTCCTTAGAATAGAAATTTCAGTTTAATAGAATATCAAGTATATGACTTGATCGTGAGACACTATTGAACAATGAAATCCTATTCTTAAATATCTGTAGGCAAGTATTTTATTAATAAGGACAATAATAATACATTGAGACTATTATGTGTGCAGACTGATGACCATATCTCACGGGTCATGGATACGAGATATCGAGTCGCCACATAGGTACACATTAGAGTAATGATGTACTGGATTGACCCACCATGAGAACACTACTTGGAGCGTTGTATGAGTGTCATAAGTAGCTCTCATAGTGACAATGGTGTATGCAATCCTTCGACCTGAAATCGCTACGATCCCTACATGAGGAGTCGTGTGCTTTAATATCGTCAAACGTCATCTGTAATAGGATGATTATAAAGACGGACATTGGGCATACCACGAGCCATGCAGAGGGATGTGAGTGACCTAGATGGAATTATATACATATATATATATATGTATATATATATATATATATATATATATATATATATGTATATATATATATATATGTATATATATATATATATGGATGTCTATATATATATATATCTATATATATATATATATATATATATATATATATATATATATATATATATATATATATATGATATGAGGCATTCAGTTTATTGTGTTACTTGTTTAAACATAATAAAGTCCTTAGAATAGAAATTTCAGTTTAATAGAATATCAAGTATATGACTTGATCGTGAGACACTATTGAACAATGAAATCCTATTCTTAAATATCTGTAGGCAAGTATTTTATTAATAAGGACAATAATAATACATTGAGACTATTATGTGTGCAGACTGATGACCATATCTCACGGGTCATGGATACGAGATATCGAGTCGCCACATAGGTACACATTAGAGTAATGATGTACTGGATTGACCCACCATGAGAACACTACTTGGAGCGTTGTATGAGTGTCATAAGTAGCTCTCATAGTGACAATGGTGTATGCAATCCTTCGACCTGAAATCGCTACGATCCCTACATGAGGAGTCGTGTGCTTTAATATCGTCAAACGTCATCTGTAATAGGATGATTATAAAGACGGACATTGGGCATACCACGAGCCATGCAGAGGGATGTGAGTGACCTAGATGGAATTTGTCCCTCCTACATAACAGGTGTAATATCTGTGAGAGTGAGACTGTAAAATGCATGGCCGTGCTGAAATGAGTCAATATGAGATATTGACCTCATTTGTTGATAAGTCTACTCGGGTATCAGGGAACATGATATTGAATCATACAAGGGTGACACATTCTATGTCTTGTGTTCAATATAGATATATGGACAAAGGGATAATAATGCACATGAATATTTATCACAGAAAGGTTTCGTCAAATCACTGACTTTCTCACTACTTAGGTAGCAGTGATGTATTGCTAGATACCGCTCACTGTTTGTAATATTAAATGGGATTTAATATTACTACTAAGGTTTTGGGAACCTATAGGGTCACACACATAAGAGCGGATTAAAAGAAGCATTAAAAGGAGAGTTGGACTTTTCTATTGGGCCTAGCGCATCGTACATGGGGCTTAGGTCAAACGCTGCTCACTAACTCACTTAAGGAGGTGCTGCTATAAGTAGACCACTTAAGCTATTGTGCCTACACGATTTTGTTTTACCCTAGCCGCACATAGAGAGTGATAGTGAGCAGCAGGTCTCGGTTTTCGAAGCTAGCACTGTGAGACAGAGACGCTTCGGGTTCGTGACGTTGGACGTTCACGGAATCTGCTCGTGTGGTGATGGAAACCAAGGATGATGTCCAATTTGAGGCCAAATTAATATTTTTGATGAAAATTTTATTTTCATTGTGGTGAACCCGTATGCTTGATTTGGTCAGATCTTGAGTTACGAATCTCCGATTGATGCATTCTTTGGTGCGTTGGAAAGCTTAGGGAATTATCTACAAATCATATCTCAGGCCTATTGACCAAATTCGGCTTCTATCATGGTGAAAAAGGGCTGCAAGTTTAATACGAATTCTTGGACCTTAAATGAGTTATATGTTAATTGGGCTACACTAAGCTTGATGAATGAGCAAGGCCCATTATGAATGGTGGCTGGCACGTTTTTGGAACTTACAAAGGAGTGCTACCTTTGGCTTTCATGCCTAGGTAACTCCTTTAGAAGTTATGGAACCACTTTTATTATTTTCTTAAGTAGGATAGTTATGTTCTTTTAATAACCTCTTAGTGGAGAGTTATGTCTAGTTATTAGGAGTTTATGTCATCTTATGATGACCTTTGGTTTTTATTTCCCTATGCTATATGTACACACCTATTACATGATGAATGACAACTTTGAGTTCATTTTGGATTGATTCCAATAGTGAGAGTGTTTTCTCTCTTGGGTTCTTCATTGAGCCAACCCTTGTTCTTATCAAGAATCCAAGATTCTTGTGGCGAACCTCACATTGGCTTATCAAATCCCCTTGGATTTGTGGCACCTACCTCCCATTTCTCATCTTATCCAATTTTGTATTTCATCTTCTTCTATAATTTTGCTTGGTCACTCAAGGATAGATCTGAAAATATATATGTTCCTTGTTAGGATCATATCATTTGGTATCAGAGCCATCCTTCCTAGAGTGACTTATGATTTTGTTTTTTCAATTTTTTTCGGAAGTTTGAATTTTTCTTAGTGGGTTCTTCATGGAGTCACTAATGAAGAAAAATGATGCCAAGAAAATGGAGGATCTTTTCTATTCTAGATGTTATGTGAAGGACAAGATATGTAGCTTGGTCATTGATAGAAAGGGTTACATCAACCTAGCTAGTACCTCCATGGTGAAAAAGTTGGGACTTCCTCTTCTAGAGCATCCACAACCGTATGTCATTTGGAGCATCCCGGAGTTTAGTGATTTCGGTGACGTGATGGTGAATAAACAACTACGAGTGCCATTTCGGATTGGGAGATATGAGGATGAGGTGTTATGTGATGTGGTGCCTATAGAAACAAGTCACTTGGTACTTGGGCGTCCTTAGATAGCTGAACGAGAAGCGAAATATGATGTCTACAACAATAGGTACTCATTTGTATTTAATAATCGTAAAATTACTCTTGGATCATTGTCACCAAAACAAGTGTATGAAGATCAAATGTACTTGAAAGGAGAGAGTGAGAAAAAAAGAATGATTGAGAAAACATTAAATGAAGAGTGTTCGGTGAATGAGGAAAGCAAAGAAGGAGAAGTAATAAAAAAAGAAAGTCATGAGAAAAAGGTAGAAGAAAAGGGAATGGAGGAAAACAAACAGAATGAAAAAGATGTTGAGAAAAAGGTGGAGACTACATTTTTTGAAGGGGAAAATAAAAAGAAAAAAATTGAGGCAAAGGTTGAAAGAAGAATTGAGAGTCTTCCTATAAAAGAAAATAAGGTGAAGGGAGCAATGTTGGCAAGGCAGCCTATATATATCTTTCTATGTAAAGATGCTTGTTTGACTACTAATGCAAACTCTTTGCCTAGAGGTGATGACTCTATTTTGAAGGAAGTTGAAGAAACAATTCCAAGAGAGGTGCCCCATGGATTCAAAATGGTTGTGTTTGAACCCGGAGGATAAAGAAGACTCCCTAAGGCAATAAATTCGAGGTAGAATTCTTTTCAAGAGGGAGGGAATGATGCAAACCAAGGATGATGTCCAATTTGAGGCCAAATTAATATTTTTGATGAAAATTTTATTTTCATTGTGGTGAACCCGTATGCTTGATTTACTCATATCTTGAGCTACGAATCTTCGATTGATGCATTCTTTGGTGCATTGGAAAGCTTAGGGAATTATCTACAAATCATATCTCAGGCCTTTTGACCAAATTCGGCTTCTATCATGGTGAAAAAGGGATGCAAGTTTAATACGAATTCTTGGACCTTAAATGAGTTATATGTTAATTGGGCTACACTAAGCTTGATGAATGAGCAAGGCCCATTATGAATGGTGGCTGGCACGTTTTTGGAACTTACAAAGGAGAGCAACCTTTGGCCTGCATGCCTAGGTAACTCCTTTAGAAGTTATGGAACCACTTTTATTATTTTCTTAAGTAGGATAGTTATGTTCTTTTAATAACCACTTAGTGGAGAGTTATGTCTAGTTATTAGGAGTTTATGTCATCTTATGATGACCTTTGGTTTTTATTTCCCTATGCTATATGTACACACCTATTACATGATGAATGACAACTTTGAGTTCATTTTGGATCGATTCCAATTGTGAGAGTGTTTTCTCTCTTGGGTTCTTCATTGAGCCAACCCTTGTTCTTATCAAGAATCCAAGATTCTTGTGGCGAACCTCACATTGGCTTATCAAATCCCCTTGGATTTGTGGCGCCTACCTCCCATTTCTCATCTTATCCAATTTTGTATTTCATCTTCTTCTATAATTTTGCTTGGTCACTCAAGGATAGATCCGAAAATATATTTGTTCCTTGTTAGGATCATATCATGTGGATACCTTAGAGACATCGTTCGTGCGGTGTTCGTGATAGACGATTTTAATTCACTGTCATCGCTTCAAGAGGTAAATATTCTAACCATGAATCATGACCATTCGCAAGGATCCTTCGATGGGAATTTTTCCGCTGCGTTATTTTTTTTTTATACGCAAATTCCCAACAGTGGTATCAGAGCCGCTTGCGAAACCATGATTCTGTTACGTGGTTTACCTGTTATGTATGATAACATGTTTATAATGTGAATCGTTTTTCTGAAAATTGTTTTCTGAAAATCATTTGCATCCGTTTTGCGAAACCTTGTTTCTGTAATTTTCGTATGTATATGATATATGCGTCTATTGCATGTTTATGTATATATGCGATATGTACATTGGTTCTGGAATCCTTATTATGTTCTGCGATGGCGTCAAGTGTTGATGTTAAACATGACCGGTTTCAGTTCTCTGTTGGCGGCGTTAAGGGGTTTCAGACATGAAGAGTTCATGTTCTTGCGGCTGAGGTTCCAAGGGTTGAAACCCTAGCCGCCGTTCCTTGCAACGTGAAGTGTTCACGGGCCTTGCGGTTTTAGGGTTGAGAGGTTGAAGCCCTAGCCACCAAGGAAGCGAGGCACACTTCGGAGAGGTTGAAGCCCATGCCGCCAAGGAAGCGAGGCACACTTTGGGACCCTCGTGCTACCTCTGCGTAGTGTGTTATTTCGAAATTCAAATTTTTGAAATCTTTTGTATCACTTAATAATAATATTAATAATAATAAAAGAGGTATTATTATTGTTTGTTATTATTTGCGTTGTGATGCATGGTGGATGGTTATGGCCTTAGTCTTTTGGTTTATTTTGAAATACGGCCTGCATGCCATGCCTTTCTCTTATATTCCATATGTATATTCTTTTCTCATCTCACTCCCCTCATATGTAAAATGAGGTTTCTATTTATGTAATGTAATGATGGAGACAAGAAGACGTTATCCTGTGGGAGATCATGCTTGGAGAAGCTTGGACGCTCCTAGGTTTCAGTTTAGATTCTCTCATTGGCTTGGGAGAATCAATGCGTTAGGGGCCATAACCATATCACATTTATTTGCCTTATATATGTATGAGATGCATGTATGTATATAGTATGTTAAAAGGGGTTTAACTAATATATGTATGAGATGCATGTATGTAAATAGTAAGTTAAAGAGTTTAACAAATGATGAGATCAAATTTTAATCAAATCCCTCAAAAGGAAATATTAAGTCACATTTAAAGGCCTTCCAATGCATGGCACTCGTCAAGACTATGATCGATTAAGTGTGGGTCCGCAAAAGCGGGGTACCTTTATCTATACTAGTAAGACACGATGGGGCAAATGTAATGTTCAACTGCTATCCATTGGGTCTGACTTAACTAAGCCAACTTCAAAAGGATTGAAAGGCTTAGAGGCTTAAAAGTTGGGCTTTAGTCCATGTGATGGATTAGAATAAGAGTTATTCACCCAACTGTCCAAGAGTAGCATGAGATGCAATCGGAAAGTGTTTCCTACCTATATAACCGAATTTTGAGTGATCAGCCAAAGCTGACTTAAAGCTAGGTGAAATATGGATCTTGGCCCACTAGAAAATATTCCAATGGGATTTTCCAAATCAATGATGAGGGTCATTGTTTTGAGTAAAATAGTGGGAGGCGTATTTAATTAAAGACCTTATTAAATAACTTCATAGCATGATACTTATATTTTGCATATTTATTTATGTAGATTACCATGGCATCAAACACATCAAGTAACCTGTCATTGCGATCCGTCCTTGAGAAGGATAAACTATCCGGGACAAATTTTCTAGACTGGTACAGAAACTTGAGGATTGTCCTCAAACATGAGAAAAGGCTGTATGTTCTTGAGGAGCCTATTCCTGAGCCACCGGCTTCAAATGCTCCTAGGGCTGACAAGGATGCTTATAAGAAACATCAGGATGACGCCTTAGACGTCGGCTGTCTTATGATTGCTACCATGACCTCTGAGCTGCAAAACCAACATGAGACCATGGAGGCGTACGATATGATCATGCACCTCAAGCTGCTCTACCAAGAGCAAGTAAGGCATGAGCGGTTCGAAGTTTCCAGAGCCCTTTTCCAGTGTAAATTGGCAGAAGGAAGCCCTGTGAGTCCTCATGTACTCCAGATGATCGGGTACATTGAGAATCTCGAGAGACTGGGATTTCCTTTAGGCCAAGAGTTGCCCACCGACTTAGTTCTGCAATCGTTGCCTGAGAGCTATAGTCAGTTTGTCATGAACTATAATATGAATGATCTTGACAAACCTTTACCAGAATTGTTGAGCATGTTAAGAACTGCTGAACAAAATATTAACAAAGGAAAGGAGAAGGCCATTTTGATGGTCCAGGCTGGAAATAGCAAGAAGCAGCCCAAGAAGCCCAAGTACAAACAAAAGGGCAAGGGCAAGGCCATCAACAAGTTCAAGCCCAGTACTTCTAGCTTGAAGCCTGTGGGTGGTGTGGCTAAGGAAGGCAATTGCTTCCACTGTGGTCGGACCGGACATTGGAACCAAAATACCTGGAAGAAATCAAGAAGAAGAAGGGAAGTGAGACTTCCACTTCAGGTGTGTTTGTTATAGAAGTCAATTTATCTACTTCTGCATCATGGGTATTATATACTGGATGTGGTTCTCACATTTGTACAAATGTGCAGGATCTAAACAGGAGTAGACCATTGGCAAAAGGCGAAGTCGACCTATGAGTTGGAAATGGAGCAAAGGTTGCTGCTTTAGCTGTAGGGACTTATGTATTGACTTTGCCCACTGGGCTTACTATTCAGTTAGAGAACTGTTATTTTGTGCCTGAAATTAGAAGGAATATCATTTCCGTTTCTTGTTTGGACAAGATTGGTTTTTCTTTTATAATAAAGAACAAAAGTTGTTCTATTTATTTGGATGATATTTTCTATGCTAGTGCACACATGAGTAATGGGCTTTATGTCCTTGATCTAGAATTGCCCATCTATAACATAAATACTAAGAGGTTCAAACCAAATGAGTTGAACCCGTCTTATCTTTGGCATTGTCATTTAGGCCATATAAATGAGAAGCGCATTTCGAAGCTCCACAAAGATGGACTCTTGGACTCATTTGATTATGAATCATATGAGATATGTGAGTCTTGTTTATTGGGAAAATTGACTAAAGCTCCATTCACCGGAAAAGGTGAAAGAGCTAACGATCTTTTGGGCCTTATACATAGCGATGTATGCGGACCCCTAAACACATTAGCTAGAGGTGGTTTTCATTACTTCATCACATTTACTGATGATTTCAGTAGATATGGATTAGTGTATCTTATGAAACATAAATCGGAATCCTTTGAAAAGTTCAAGGAATTCAAAAATGAGGTACAAAACCAACTTGGTAAAAATATTAAAACTCTTCGATCAGATCGAGGTGGTGAATATTTGAGCCTAGTGTTTGATGATCATCTGAGAGAGTGTGGAATTTTATCTCAACTCACTCCACCTGGAACACCACAATGGAATGGTGTTTCTGAGAGGAGAAATCGAACCTTGTTGGACATGGTTCGGTATATGATGAGTCATGCACACCTTCCAAACTCTTTCTGGGGACATGCTCTATTAACAGCAGCTTTTACACTTAACCGTGTTCCATCTAAAACGGTAGAAAAGACACCATATGAGATATGGACTGGTAGACGACCCAACATGTCTTTTATGAAGATTTGGGGTTGTGAAGCATATGTAAAACGTCATGTTTCTAATAAGCTTGATCCCAAATCTGATAAATGCTTCTTTGTGTGGTATCCCAAAGAAACCAAGGGATACTATTTCTATAATCCTTCCGAAGGCAAAGTGTTTGTCGCATGGACTGGTGTATTCCTAGAAAAGGAGTTTATCTCCATAGGAACCAGTGGGAGGAAGATAGAACTTGAAGAAATTCAAGAATCACAAAGTAGTGACCTACCATTGGTAGAACATGAGCGACCTTCACAAAATGCTGTGGAGGAACAACCTACTCCAGTAGCACAAGACCAGCGTAGGTCTAACAGGATACGTCACCATCCTGAGAGATATGGATTTCTCATGACTCCACAAGGTGATGTATTGCTCATGGATCAAGATGAGCCTGTGACTTACCAGGAGGCCATCACTGGCCCAGAAGCTGAGAAGTGGCTTGAGGCCATGAAATATGAGATGGATTCCATGTACACCAACCAAGTATGGACCTTGGTAGAGCCACCTGAAGGGGTAAAACCCATAGGGTGCAAATGGGTTTTCAAAAATAAAACTAACATGGATGGTAAAGTACATACCTTTAAGGCGCGATTGGTGGCTAAGGGTTTCAAGCAAATTGATGGCATCGACTATGATGAGACCTTTTCACCTGTTGCGATGCTTAAATCCGTCCGGATCTTACTTGCTATCGCTGCATACCATGATTATGATATATGGCAGATGGATGTCAAAACTGCTTTCCTCAATGGAAAGCTTCTTGAGGATGTGTACATGACACAACCTGAAGGCTTTGACATTTCAGAGGATGCCGGAAAGGTATGTAAATTGCAGCGGTCAATCTATGGATTGAAGCAAGCTTCCAGAAGTTGGAAACTTCGTTTTGATGATGCTATAAGACAGTACGGATTCATCAAAAATGAAGATGAACCTTGTGTCTACAAGAAGGTTAGTGGGAGCATTGTTGTTTTTCTGGTGTTATATGTAGATGACATATTACTCATTGGAAATGACATCCCTACACTACAAAATGTAAAAACGTGGTTAGGGAATTGCTTCTCTATGAAAGATTTGGGTGAAGCTACCTATGTATTGGGAATCAGGATCTATAGGGATAGATCGCTGAAATTGCTTGGCCTAAGTCAGAGTACATACATAGACAAAGTGTTGAGACGCTTTAACATGCATGAATCCAAGAAAGGACTCTTGCCTATGTCACATGGTATATGCCGATCAAAGGCACAATCCCCTTCCAGTAAAGAAGAAAGGGATCGCATGAGTAAGATTCCATATGCATCCGTAATTGGATCTATCATGTATGCCATGTTATGTACTCGACCATATGTATCGTATGCTTTAAGCATAACGAGCAGGTACCGGTCTGATCCCGGTGAAAGTCACTGGTCTTCTATCAAGAACATCCTTAAGTACTTGAGAAGAACTAAGAATTCGTTCTTGGTATATGGAGGCGAGGAAGAGCTTGCTGTAATAGGTTACACCGATGCTAGCTTCCAGACCGATAAGGATGATTCCAGATCGCAATCTGGTTATGTGTTTTGCCTGAATGGCGGGGCGGTGAGCTGGAAGAGTTCAAAGCAGGAGACAGTCGCCGATTCTACTACAGAGGCATAGTATATTGCCGCCTCCAATGCAGCAAAGGAGGCTGTTTGGATCAGGAAGTTCATTGCTGAGCTTGGTACGGTTCCTAGTATTGTGGACCCCATTGATCTCTATTGTGATAACAATGGGGCCATTGCACAAGCTAAGGAACCTAGATCTCATCAGCGATCCAAACATATACTTAGGCGCTTCCATCTCATTCGAGAGATTATCGATAGAGGAGATGTGAAATTATGCAGAGTACCAACACTTGATAACGTTGCTGACCCACTTACGAAACCTCTTGCTCACCAGAAGCATGAAGGTCACACTAGATCGATGGGCATTAGATTTATGCCTGATTGGCTCTAGTGCTAGTGGGAGATTGTTGGTGTAAGCCCTAGAGGCCAGTGTATTTCTTAGACTTACATTTGTATCTTGCTATTATATATATATGATATGAGGCATTCCAGTTTATTGTGTTACTTGTTTAAACATAATAAAGTCCTTAGAATAGAAATTTCAGTTTAATAGAATATCAAGTATATGACTTGATCGTGAAACACTATTGAACAATGAAATCCTATTCTTAAATATCCGTAGGCAAGTATTTTATTCATAAGGACAATAATAATACATTGAGACTATTATGTGTGCAGACTGATGACCATATCTCACGGGTCATGGATATGAGATATCGAGTCGCCCCATAGGTACACATTAGAGTAATGATGTACTGGATTGACCCACCATGAGAACACTACATGGAGCGTTGTGTGAGTGTCATAAGTAGTTCTCATAGTGACAATGGTGTATGCAATCCTTCGACCTGAAATCGCTATGATCCCTACATGAGGAGTCGTGTGCTTTAATATCGTCAAACGTCATCTGTAATAGGATGATTATAAAGACGGACATTGGGCATACCACGAGTCATGCAGAGGGATGTGAGTGACCTAGATGGAATTTGTCCCTCCTACATAACAAGAGTAATATTTGTGGGCCCCCTGATAGAGTGAGACTGTAAAATGCATGGTCGTGCTGAAATGAGTCAATATGAGATATTGACCTCATTTGTTGATATGTCTACTCGGGTATCAGGGAACATGATATTGAACCATACAAGGGTGACACATTCTATGTCTTGTGTTCAATATAGATATATGGACAAAGGGATAATAATGCACATGAATATTTATCACAGAAAGGTTTCGTCAAATCATTGACTTTCTCACTACTTAGGTAGCAGTGATGTATTGCTAGATACCGCTCACTGTTTGTAATATTAAATGTGATTTAATATTACTACTAACGTTTTGGGAACCTATAGGGTCACACACATAAGAGCGGATTAAATTGCATTAAAAGGAGAGTTGGACTTTTCTATTGGGCCTAGCGCATGGTACATGGGGCTTAGGTCAAACGCTGCTCACTAACTCACTTAAGGAGGTGCTTCTATAAGTAGACCACTTAAGCTATTGTGCCTACACGGTTTTGTTTTACCCTAGCCGCACATAGAGAGTGATAGTGAGCAGCAGGTCTCAGTTTTCGAAGCTAGCACTGTGAGACAGAGACGCTTTGGGTTCGTGATGTTGGACGTTCACGGAATCTGCTCGTGTGGATACCTTAGGGACATCGTTCGTGTGGTGTTCGTGATAGACGATTTTAATTCATTGTCATCGCTTCAAGAGGTAAATCTTCTAACCATGAATCATGACCATTCGCAAGGATCTTTCGATGGGAATTTTTTCGCTGCGTTATTTTTTTATACGCAAATTCCCAACATAATCCCCCTACTTAATACATAAGAAAATATTAAAAAAAAATTCTATTTTCAAAATATTTAATATATTTTCTTTTCCGTTTATTATTATTTTATTTTGTAGTAGAAAGAATATGAGAACAATTACTTTTTTGCAAGTAGGATTTTGGAACACTAGTATTATGGTGTAATTAGTGTGTGTTTGTTTCCACGGTGGAGAGTAACATAATTTATTTTGTCCCCAATGAAACATGATTTTGGTAAGAATATAAGTCTTTGGATATAGTCTGACAAAATTAATTTAGCCTTCAAACCTCGGTTTGACCAGAAACCACATAAATTAACTTTTGCATTGGGTTGAAATTTTACACTAGGTTTTACATAAAACTTGCTTTGAAAATAAAAATATTTCATCATAAATCATTTCACTTCAAACTCAATTGTAACTAAATCAATTTTAAAAAATAAATTACATTCAAAATCATCATATTTATAAAACGCTTATCTGAACCAATGTTTTAAGAACCGAACCAGAGATCGAACCGGTAAAACCTCTTGGTTATGGTTCAATTGGTTCAACCAACGGTTGAATAGGATTACTAATAAATAAATAAATAATTATATATATATATATATATATATATATATATATATATAAATAATGTGTATACAATGAAAATAAAAATCTTATAATTCAATTTTATTAATAAAAATCACTTAATTGAACTGAAATATATTATTTTTTTACTTCAATGACTTATTATTGGGCTGAGATCACTTGAGCCATGTCCAATTCCTAATAAAACAAATGAATAATTATATTCATATCTATTATATATACAAAGTTAAATATCCTCAAGAGGAATTCTCTTCTCTGGACGATGACACATCATCAAGCCTTATGTGTCAACACGAGAGAGATTCATGGAATAAAAATTAATGCACGATTAATTCAAATTTGATTTTGATTTGCACTATAAATTTTCAAATATTTCCTGAACAAGTAGATTCAACATTTTATTCAAAAAAATTCATGCCATATTCTGTCTCTCACTCCTTCTGTTGTGCAGTACCACTCTCATCAATCTCTCTCAGTCACTCCGGCGAGCTGCTCTGTTTTTCATTTCCATGTTGCTTGCTAAATCTAACCTCTATGTATGTTGATATTGTATGTCGTGAGAAGCACCACCATCGCTAGATGGTAAACACTCCTCTTCCCTTTTTGTTTCTATTTCGTTTTCTTTTCCATAACTCCCTATTAGTTTTCTTTTCGTTTTCTCCCTCTCAAGTGAACTCTCTTTCTCTTTCTGTTATCTTTTCTGTTGAACCTCTATACTGTGTTGGTGATAATGTTCTCTATTTTTTCATTTCCATATTGCTAAATGCTAACCCTCTATGTGTATTCATATTGCATGTCGCGAGAAGCACCGCCGTCACAAGCCCAGAGAGGAGAAGCCTCTTGGTCCTGCAATTTCGATGAAGTCAGCAAGAACGGTATTTTCATCTGATATGTATTTTTCAAAGTATTGTTACCTTTCATGAATATTTTTACAAAAGGGGCAATTTCCTATGATTTCTTTCCTATAGTATACATTCAACTTCCTTTTATTGTTTATAAAAATAACTCTTGAGTGTTATTGTTTTTGGTTTTATTCTCTTCCATTTTTGTTTATTATCATTATCATTATTATTTGATTTTATGTTTTTTTTTGCAAGTGAAGACATGACATGATTCATGTATTCAGAATTGGGGCCATATGTTTTTAGAATTGGTTTTCTTATTTGTGTTTTTTAATGTTTCTTTTTTGAATTCTTAATTTTTATCTGGAGGACTAATTTTTCTTATTCTTTTGAATTCTGAATTAATTTCATATCATTTTAAATTAATGCTGATTTGATAGGATTGACTTATCATTTAATGGTGTTAATATTCGATATTAATTGTGATTATTCCATATAATTAGTTAAATATATGGTGATTCCATATCTTTTAAATTTAAACGTAAATAGCACCATTCAAATTTGATTCTGAATTATTTCCATATCGATTTGAATTTATTCCATATCATTTAACGCATGCCTTTAATGTAGTAATTAAATGCGGGAGAAAATTTCTTATTTGATATATTTGGTTTATCACTTAATGATTTCAATATTCGATATTAATTGTGACTGATTCCATATAAATGAGTTCAATATGTGCTGATTCCACATCTTTTGAATTTAAACCTGAATAGTATCATTCGAAATAGTTTTCTGAATTATTTCCATATCATGTTGAATTAATTTCATATCATTAAACGCAAGCCTTTAACGTAGTCATTAAACGTGGGAGAAAATTTCTGATTTGATAAAATTGATTTATCACTTAATGGAGTCAGTATTCCATATTAATTGTGTTTGATTGATCATATAATTGAGTTCAATATATGTTGATTCCATATTTTTTGAATTTAAACTTGAATAGTACTAATCAAAATATATTCAATCAAGTTATGACCTTTTTTTTCAATACAGAGGCGGCCAAATTTACGTCATTAGAAAAACAATTTATTTGATTAGCGTCGTTGATTACAAAAATGAATAGCATTAAATTTTTTTAAAAGAATGAAAAACATTTTTTTTTGAAAGGAAGAATGAAAAGCAATAACTTAATGGATATTAAAATTTGACATTTAATTTTAACAAAAAACATATAGCAAATATCTTGAATGATAGTACCACTAGTGGAAAATATACATTAGACGGGAAAGGTTTACGTCAGTTAACCAAAAGCTAGACGTTAAAAAGGTGGCGGTGGCAGTTTTGTAATTATTAGACTTCATTAATTCAATTTTAATGCCAGTTGTTGTAAGGGCTGACGTTAAAAGTTAAGTGACTCACTTTTAACGTCAGTTCAATAAACAACTGACGTTAAAAGTGAACCTTTTAACGTCAGTTGTTTATTGAATTGACGTTAAAAGTGAGTCACTTAACTTTTAACGTTTGTTCTTTCATCAATAGACGTAAAGGTTATTTTAATAAATTTTTTTTAGCTAGTATACGTACCCTTCCGCATTGCCTTCCTCAAAGTTTCAGTCTCATTCATGAAGTGTATCAATAATACAATTACAGGATACATTCAAAATTTTAAAATCCTATAAAAAGTTACATTGAAAGGGTTTAAAATCCTAAACATTTGTTGAGGCTTCGTTCCCTTCACGGGTGAGCAAGAGAGGAGAGTCGAGCGACTAAGTTTTCCAGAGCGGCTGAGCAAGGGTGCACTCGATCTGTTTCAGCAATGGTCTTGGAACAGTCACTTGCTTCCAAAGATGAGGTTTTGGAACTGTAGCTGTCGATTCTCCGGAAGGATGATAAGGTGAGCAACTCACATTATGTGATTTACACAACCTTATCACCCATGTTATGTGATTTACACAACCTCAGAAGTTGTTTGACCATTAAGACAAAGATCTTTGAGTCTAGGAATAGGAAGAAAGAGTGATGAAGTTAATCTCCATGGCAGAGCCATATTGTGAAGCAGAAAAATAAAAGGAAGGAAGGAAGCTATTTATAGGAGCAGGGGATGAAGTTACTAAGCGTCGTAAGTTGCTAAAAAATTAAGTTGATCATTAAGAGCATTAGGTTCCAAGGCGCATTGGGAGTTGGCAGTCATATATTATAAACGTGCAGAATAGAAAACGCACGAAGGAATAGGAAGAAATAGACCTTTAAGTCTAGGTATAGGAAGAAATAACAAAAGTCTCAGAGCCATATTGTGAAGGAATAGAAAACGCACGAAATATAGAGGAAAAGAATAGGTTGTATTACAGATTGATACAGAAGAATGGTACTTTTATATAGAGAATAGAGACTGTCTGATTTTCTTGAAAATTTATCTATAAACTTAAGGCTCATTAAGAGGATTAGGTTACAAGGTGCATGGGTAAGTAGCAGAGTAGTCATGGTTAGTAGCATAGTAGTCAAAGGAATGAATGTTTTTTTACGTCAGTTGTTCAATACAACTGACGTTAAAAGTGTTTTTAAAATAAAAAATATTTTATTTTAACGTTAGTTTTTTATACAACTGATGTTAAAAGTGTGATTTTTACTTCAGTTAAATAAATAGCTGACGTAAATAATCCTATATCCCTATCTGAAATGCCCTGTTGTCACTCTTAACACAAGTCAATCCATATATATAGTGCAGTTTATTTCTAAACCTTTTTTTTTTAAACAAGTTAATTTTTAATCTTAATTAATTAGCTTTAATTAGTAAACAAATTCATGTTCAAATTAAAATAAATAAACACTTAACATAAAACAAGTTATATGTATAATCAAATCGTATCTCATTGAAGCGATTCATAAGTTACAATTACATGATTAAAAGATAAAAAAATTTCTGCAACATAGCACTAAAATATAAAAAAGTTTCTGCTTCAACATCAATTTCTTCTCAGTCCTGTCCTTAGAAACTCCAATGGATGCATCTCCTCCCTCACTTGAATTCCATGATGCATCGAGCGTGAATCCACAGTCACTTGCGAAAGCAAAGTGAAAGGGATCTTTGCATCACCTCCTTCACTGGAATTCCTTGATGCATTGTCTTGAATCCAGTCACTTGCGGCGAAAGCAAAGTGAAAGGGATGACGGGGATGAAATAAAGTGAGGGAATCACATTACGTGATTCACTCAACCTTACCATCCATGTTACGTGATTTACTCAACCTCAGAAGTTTGTTGACCATTAAGACAGAGACCTTTAAGTCTAGGTATAGGAAGAAATAACCAAAGTCTCAGAGCCATTGTGTGAAGGAATAGAAAACGTACGAAATATAGAGGAAAAGAAGAGGCTCTATTACGGACTGATACAGAAGAATGGTACTTTATATAGAGAAGAGAGACTATCTGATTTTATTGAAAACTGATCTATAAACTTAATGCTCATTAAGAGGATTAGGTTAGAATGTGCATGGGTAAGTATCACAGTAGTCATGGGTAAGTAGCACAATAGTCAAAGGAATGAATGTTTTTTGCAGATACACTTTTAACGTCAATTGTCTTCAACAACTGACGTTAAAAGTGTTTTTAAATAAAAAATATTTATTTTTAACGTCAGTTGTTTAATACAACTGACGTTAAACAATGACTTTTAATGTCAGTTGCTTAAGAGAACTGACGTAAAATGTTGTTTTATTTTTGGTTTTTGATTATAACGTTTACACCCGCGCGCCTTCTGCACTTCCCTCTGTACGTCTCTATTCTTCTCTTTTCATCACGCTCACTCTCTCTCTCAACTCTCACTCTCACTCTCACTCTACCCTAATCGCGAGCTCATCTCTACCGCAACCACCGCGAGGGCTTCTTCGCCACCACCGTGAGGTACACTCTTAACCCCTAACTCTGTCTTTCCCACTCAATATTCTTTGTAATAACTTGAAATCTCTCTTTTACCCCTTCCCGCGCACTAACTTTCCTTGTCCCTCTGCTCTCAGTAACCACATCGAACGTTGGCCACCACTCGAGCTCCCCTCCCCACCACCACGTGAGCACCTATTTCTGGTGAGTCTTTAGGGCACATTTTTTTATTTTTGGTTTTGAGTGTATGTTGAAACTGTAGTCTCAGTAGTTGAAACTTGAAACTGTGAGTTTGAGTTGTTTGGAATGTCTCTATTTTTGGTTTTGAGTGTATGTTGCTCTGCTAGTTGGTCTGTCACGGCCGTGATGCTCATCACGGCTAGGCCGTGATCAGTTCTGCCTGTGAGGGTCTGGTTCAGTTGGCACGTTACGGCCATGATGGACATCACTGCCAGGCCGTGACCAGTTCTTGGAAATCTTCAAAAACTAGTTTTCAATCTCCCGTATTGTCCTTATATTGGATATATGTTTTGTATATCTACAGAACCTATCTAGTTATGGATCGTAGTTGGATGGTTTGTAAGCGCACTAGTGCTGAGTATTTGAAGGGGGTGGGAGAATTTATAGAATTTGCTCAAAGGAACGTTCCTAATAGTAATGGAATGTTCTGTTGTCCTTGTGTCAAGTGTTTGAATACGAGGAAATGTACGGTGAAGGATATACGTACTCATTTGATTTGTGAAGGGATTTGCTTGAGTTATACAAGATGGATATGGCATGGTGGTGTGTTGTTGAGTAGTACGGCAAGTGTCTCCCAAAGTGAGGACGTTGACGTAGATATGGAGGATGATCGAGTAGAGGACATGATCCGTGATATTGGACAAGAATCTTTTCATCGAGCTCTTGTGTATGATAGGTTGTGCGGTGATGCGGATAAGCCTTTATATCCAGGGTGTACTACTCATACACGGTTGTCGGCGGTGCTAAAATTGGTTTGTGTGAAGGCGAGAAATGGTTGGACCGATAAAAGCTTCACGGAATTGCTTGAAGTGTTGAAAGACTTGTTTCCGGAGGACAACACATTGCCTGACCGTAACTATGAGGCCAAGAAGGTATTGTGTCCGATGGGTATGGAGTATAAGAAGATACACGCATGCCCCAATGATTGCATATTGTACACCAGTGTTCATGAAGACAATCACGATTTCCCCAAATGTGGGTTATCACGATACAAAGTGAAGGGTGGTGATGATGATGATGATCTTGATGATGTGAGAAAAAAGGGTCCTCCTGCGAAGGTGTTGTGGTATCCTCCAATAATTCCAAGGTTCAAGCGATTGTTTGCCAATGCGAAAGATGCGAAGAATCTTAGATGCCATAATGATGAGAGGAAACGTGATGGAAAGGTTCGTCATCCTGCTGATTCTATGCAATGGAAGAATATTGATACTATGTTTCCGGATTTCGCCGATGAGCCAAGAAACCTAAGGCTTGGACTTGCTATGGATGGAATGAATCCTTATGGTAACATGAGTAGTATTCATAGTTCATGGCCTGTTCTGTTGATAATTTACAACCTGCCCCCTTGGTTGTGCATGAAGTGCAAATATATGATGTTGTCTATGATGATTTCGGGCCCAAAGCAACCGAGAAATGACTTAGATGTTTATCTAAGTCCTTTGATTGAAGACTTGAAAACGCTGTGGGTGGAAGGTGTTGATGTAGTTGATGGGTATTCTCATGAGACTTTCAAGCTTCGTGCCATGTTATTTTGCACCATCAACGACTTTCCAGCATACGGTAACTTGTCCGGGTACAGTGTCAAGGGGCGCATGCCCTATATGTGAAGAAGGCACATGCTACACTCAGTTGCATCATGGAAAGAAGACATTTTGCCTTGGGCATCAGATATTTCTTAGACGTGATCACCCATATCGTAAGATGAAAAAAGCTTTTAATGGATGCCAAGAGACAGAAGAAGCTCCGGCGGCCTTAATTGGAGAGCAGGTTTATCAGAGGGTAAAGGACATCGATGTTATATTCGGCAAGTCCAAAAAGAAAGGTAAAGCTGCTGAGAAAAACATATGGAAGAAGAGGTCGATATTCTTTGATCTTCCATACTGGCGCAAGCTTGATGTCAGACACTGCATTGATGTGATGCATGTGGAGAAAAATGTGTGTGATAGTGTGATCGGGACGCTTCTCAACATTCAGGGAAAGACAAAGGATGGTGTCAATGCTCGTATCGACCTCGTTGCTATGGGTATACGAGAGCAGTTAGCTCCAGTTGTTGAGGATGGTAAGCGGACTTATTTGCCGCCAGCATGTCATACTTTGTCAAAAAAAAAGAGACAAAGTTTCTGCGGGTGTCTTCAGGGCATCAAAGTTCCACATGGTTACTCTTCAAATATGAAGAGGTTTGTCTCTAGTGATCTTAAATTGGTTGGCTTAAAGTCTCATGATTGTCACATCTTGATGCAACAACTTCTGCCCATTGCTATTCGTGGTATTGCTCCAAAAAATGTGAGACATTCCATTACTCGGTTGTGCTCATTCTTCAATTCTATATGTAGCAAAGTCGTTGACCCCCGTATGTTGGATGACTTGGAAGTTGAGGCTGCTACAATCTTGTGCCAATTGGAGATGTATTTTCCTCCTTCCTTTTTTGACATAATGGTTCACTTAATTGTTCATTTGGTGAGGGAGATTAGATTATGTGGGCCGGTTTTTCTGAGATGGATGTACC
The DNA here is from genome assembly GCA_030762895.1 of Sophora flavescens. Lineage (NCBI taxonomy): Eukaryota > Viridiplantae > Streptophyta > Magnoliopsida > Fabales > Fabaceae > Sophora > Sophora flavescens. The sequence continues at coordinate 348,582 of JAUPTC010000034.1, forward strand.
CAGTTGAGCGCTACATGAAGATCTTGAAAGGGTACGTGAAGAATCCTCATCGTCTGGAAGCATCTATTGTTCAAAGGTATGTTGCAGAAGAAGCTATTGAGTTTTGTTCGGACTACCTTCATAACACGGATCCTATAGGGGTTAATAAGCCTCGACATGATGAGATCAGATGTCAAGGTAAGGGTACACATGGCTTAAGAATTAATAGCAAGGGTCGAGAGGAAGTGCTTCAAGCACATTTGTATGTATTGAACAACATCGATTGTGTTCAGCCTTTCTTATTTGAACATAAAAGAAAAGTCAATCAAGAAAACCCTCGAATGAGCGAAAGGTGGTTATTGAACAAGCATAACAAGACTTTCTTACCATGGTTCAAGGAATAAATGCTTAAGGATGGTAGTACTGCTTCTGATGACGTAAGATGGCTAGCACGTGGGACTAGCTTCAACGTCATATGTTGGAGCGGATACGACATAAATAACTTTTCCTTTTATACAAAGGAACAAGATAACAAGAGTACCATGCAAAATAGTGGGGTTATGATCGTGACCGAAGCAATGCACTTCTCTAGTGCAAAGGACACAAAACCCGTTAAAGCACCGACACCTTACTTTGGATATATTGAAGATATTTGGGTGCTCGATTACACTAAGCTTACGGTGCCGGTTTTTAAATGTAAGTGGGTTGATAGTAACGGTGGTGTACAAACCGACGAATTGGGGTTTACATTGGTAGACCTCAACAAGTTAGGTCATATAAATGAGCCTTTCATAATGGCTTCCCAAGCAAAACAAGTGTTCTACATCACTGATCCTTCTAACAAAAGGTTGTCTGTGGTTCTCCAAGGAAAAAGCATGTATAATGGTAGAGATGAAAATCAAGATTCAAATATTGATATTCCTGAGACTCCTTCTTTTTCAACAAACATGCCTACTATAATCGAGGAGACACAGGTGGATGATGTACATGCCACTCGTGATGATCATCACGAAGGGATATTGATATAGGTAGTTTAAACCTAGTATACATTTATTTTTATTTATACTTCTGTATTTATTTTGAGTTATAACCTATGTTAATAAATATATATTGTTTCTGAATAGGCATACATATGGATCAGTCGGATAGCCCACATGCACGGGAGGACACTGTGGGGCCTACGAGGACCCGATCGCGCCTACGCCTGATTCTAGTGTAAGTTTGCATGTTATATACTATTTTTAGTCCTTCTTTTTAATGTAAGTTTATAATGTTACAACCCTCTATTTTGTAATTTTTTTTGTCCATACAGACATCACAGGCTCATAGGAAACGGGGTAGAGGAGCCACGACGTTGCAGAAACTAGAGAAGGACAGGCAAAGCGGACAGAAACTTGAGGTGTCCTTCGATGCTAATCTAAATGCCCAGGGACCCCGTGCTAAAGAATTTAATAAGTGGGTGTTTCTACAAGCGAAGCAGCACGTAAGCATCAACTACAACCACTGGAATGACATTCCGCAGAACGTTAAGGATCAGATTTGGGAGGCTATCACGGTATTTTACCTTTACATTCGTTTGATTTACATTATTAGATAATTATCTGAGTTATAATCCATCCAGTTGTTATGTATTTAATGTGTAGGTAGCTTGGACTGTGCCAAATGACGAGGATCATCGTCATAAATGTATGAAAATGGCATCAAAGCGTTGGAATGGGTTCAAGCATGATCTTACCAGGTACTATGTATCTGGGAAGAAGCGGCTTGATAAAATGTTCTCGGATTATCCCTGGATTGATCATGATACTTGGGATATGTTTGCTAGGAGTCGACAGGATGGAGAATTTCAGGTTGGTTGATTAAGTTAATTTTGTATGCTTCTTATAGATCATTTAACTGTATTTAATTATGTGTTTTTGTTTGAATAGGATAAGGCAGATAAGGGTCGGCAGAATCAGGCGAAGAACGTCCACCGCCACACCATGTCTCAGGGTGGGTACCAGACTCGGATCGAGCAGATGATGGCGGACAGGCTGAGGGCGAAGCAGGAAGAGCACTCTGCTAGGATTGAAAGAGGAGAGGTGCCTGAGGGCACACCATTAAGTCCTCCGTCGGACATCGATCGCGAGGATGTCTGGTTAGCTGGTCGCATGACAAAGACGAGATCTTTTAAAGTTGATGCCACTCGCGAAGTGGCAGATAAGATTGTATGTAAATAATTAACTTGATTTCAATTGATATTTGTATAGATATTTTTAACACTTTTCACTTGCACGTTTTTTCATTTTTCATTGTAGATGGATCTTAAAGCACAATCCTCCCAGGGCTTATTAGTCGCTTCTGGACGGCGGGACGTCTTGATGACTGCTCTAGGCAAGAAAGACCATCCTGGTCAGGTTATCGGTGTTCCTGGGAACGTGACCATCAAAGAATATTATGGCAAGTCTGCTTCACGAAAGCGGGTGGTCGATGAAGCATCAATTTTGGATGACATTACTCAGCACCTCATCTCCAACCCTGCTATTACAACACATCTGATGCAAAGCTTAATATCCAACCCAGAATTCAAGCAGGCGCTTGCCAGAGAGCTTTCCTCCGTCGGTTCATCCCAGGACACCGCAGGGCATGCCAACCCTTCACATGTGAGCACAAAAGATAGTTATAGTAGGGAACATGTGGAGGACGATGAGTTGGCAGCTAGGGAGCGGGAGTTGGAAGACCAACGCCATGAGCATGAGTTGGAAATGAAAAGGCGTGAGCTTGAGTTGGACTTCAAACGACGTGAGCTCGAAATGTTAACAAAGGTATGTATTCATTATTAATGTCTAAATTAGTCAACTAATTACTTGTGTTTTTTTTAATTATCAACAACTTATCTATTTTATTTTTCCTAAATTGAAGGCCAAGTCGACGTCGGTGTCGCTGTCACCTGTCACTCGTTTGTTCTCACTTGGTGAGGATTATGTGTTTGAGATTTTTGAATGTCCATTGGAGCACGATGGATGGGTGGCATGCCCAGATCAACAGAGGATATTTTCCTTCTGTGGTGAAGATATCGGGAACGCCTGCAGAAATAACGTCTGGATGGCCAGCACGGTTTTGAGTCTCTGGTGCACGTAAGTTAATTTTAATTTTATAAATTATTTATTTTTGGTATTTTTCCATTTAATAATTTATTTTAATTTCAATATATATATTATGTAATTAACATCCACACCTTTTCATATCTTAGGTATCTCCATCGTCTTCAGCTTGATAAGGGCGTTGCATCAGTTTACGACTTCTTAGATCCGTCAGTCCTTCTGCCCCAATTCTTTGCTGGCGATGCATTTAGTAAATACATAGGGAACTTGTTGGGAGACAATCGGAAAGAATTATATCTAGCTCCCTACTGTATGAAAAACCATTGGCAGTTGCTCGTACTTCACCCGTCTAGGCATACTGTCATATTCTTCTGCTCTCTCCACCAAAACCCGCCACGGGAAGTGGTGGAAGCTGTAAATACGTAAGTAACTAATCTTAAATTTAATTTAAGTTTTAATATCAGTTGTTTTTAGTTTATTACACACATGATATATGAATTTGTTAATTGACATGATTATTTGTTTATGATAGCGCGCTGAAGGCGGGTAGCATAAGTTGCGCCAACGGGAGAAGTAGGACTTCTAAGGCTAAAGTAAATCCTGAATGGACCTTCCTCAAGGTTTGGTAGTTTATTTATCAAATAATTAATATTATAATTACAAATTTATATGTATATTCAACTGACATTGAAATTAATTTTGTTTGTAGTCTCGATTTCAAATTGATGCATGGTCGTGCGACTATTATGTGATGCTTCATATGCTGAACATAGTCTCCGCATCTATTAAGGATGGATGGAATAAGGTAATATTTAAACAACTTGTTAGATTATATATTATAGTTTTGAAGATGACTTGCGTTAATGTTATTGTTATTATTTGAACGTGTGTAGGCATTTAACGACCAATCGCCTATTCAAGAAGATGAGTTTAGAGACTTGAGGATGCGCTTAGCTGAATTCTTCTTCAAGTATGCGGCTGAAAAAGGAATTGACAAGATACCTCCGCATTACTTAGATAAATAGTTTTTTTTGTTAGACTTTAGAAACTAATTAATAACATGTATATATATATCCTTAGAGGGTAGTTTGGTTTTTAGACATTAGAGACTAAAATTTATATATATATATATATATATATATATATATATATATATATATATATATATATATATATATATATATATACTTGTAGATAGTTATGTTTTTCCTATACATGGGTTTTGGTTTTAAGTCCCCCATTGTTCCTTTGTCTATTTCTTTTCTATTTGTTAATATTGAAATTTAAGGGTAGTATTAGCAATTCTGTAATGTGTGTGATATTCTGTGTTACTGGGATATTTACTGAATGCAGGGATAGCTGAGGGGAGTGATATTTTAAAACTGAATTTAAAAAAAAAAATAACGTCAGTTGTATCAAACAACTGACGTTAATAGCATTTTATAAAATATACAGTACACTATTAACGTTAGTTGAAAAAACAACTGACGTTAAAATTAAAACCTTTAACGTCAGTTCTTTAACACAACTGACGTTAGTTTTAATAAAATTAACATCAGTTATGTTAAAGAACTGACGTTAATAGTTTTATTTTTAACGTCAGTTGTTTAAACAACTGGCGTTAAAATATTAACTATTAACGTCATTTGTATTTACGTCAGACAATATTCTGACGTATAAAATCAATTTTAACTGACGTAAAAAGCACTTATTGCACTAGTGTACATATCACATATCTAAAATTTATAGCATTAATATTCATGAAACAAATTTTGCGGGTTGACAAATTTAAAATATTGTAAAGCAAATGAATAAATTTGCTCATTCACGTTTTGATAAATGCATTTATGCATATCAATATGCATATTCAATAATGGAGGGAGCAATTATTTGTAGAAAGAATGAAGTACAAATCACATATTAAATTCTCCAACATTAACACATATTATCAATTTGATTTGGTATTCTTTTTTAATGCAATTAATATTCAAAACTGTGCAACACAATACATGATTTGATATTTTTTAATGCAATTAATATTCAAAAACATGGAGAAATTTTTTTAAAGCAATTTTAAAATGAAAATAATGTATCTTTGATAAAATTGATACTATATCAGTAAGGATTAAATATATTGATTATTGATTATTAATTAAATATATTCAAACTGGATACAAACAATTATTTTGAAGTAAAAATTGATACGAAATTAAATCATATCAGGAATGCTAATAAGGGATATTAATAAGGTATTAATAAGGTTTTTCTATCATGTGCAACTTTGTACAGGTTCAGAAACCCAAAAGCAACAACTATTTATTGGAAAACTAAGCATTTCAGCTTTGAAAGTACAATATACACAAGTTCCTATGTAAACTTACTCTTTTAGGATCCTTAACCTGTGCAAAATTGCACAGGTTAGAAATGTAACACCCCCCTTGGGCATTACTTTGTAAACACGTGCGGAAATAAAATTAAAAGATAATTTGCTGGTGTTTTCGGAAAATAATTTATATAAGTACATAAGTGTCTGAAATTGGGTATAAAATTTTTTTCACATCTCCACACCTAAGCCTCGATCGGCACACGGACTTACTATCATAGCTTGGCAAGCCTATTTAATTTAAAGAATATACTTGAATAAAAGCTATTATTTTTACGAAAAATTCGACAGAGTCTCCTCTGTAATTCAGACATCCTAGGTAAAAGAACACCTGCTAAAATAATTACATTTTTATTCCAGAATTGCAGTTACACCAAATACAACCAGGCAGTAATATTCTAAAGATAGTTATATCAATTAGCTATACATGACCAAAAGGAAAAGTTTAAGTTTTCATTCAAAAGATATGCTCCCCGAGCCATAAACATTCCATTTTAAAATAAAGGCTCTCTGAGCCATACTCATACATACTATCAAAAATAATCTAAGTCTCAAACCCTAAGCTGGTCATTCTAAAAGTTATTCCTGAGGAAAACTCATGTGATCACTCCACAATTTAAATACTTCATCAAACCACCAGATCTAAGTCTGAGTGACTTAGGGAGACTCCTCTGCACCATCTATATTAAAGTACCCAGGGTACAATAGCGAACCAGAAGAAACCTGATATGTGTGTAAGGGTGAGACGCCAATATATGGATTTAACACAATAACTAAATGCGCGACACAAAAGAAGGCACATGCACAATTTCATGTTATAACAACATAAGCATCCATACTATAGCATACAGTTTATCAATGGGTTTCACACCCCAAACATCAACATTGGAAAACTATGCATGAACACTTCAATACATCATCTAACTTTTTCCTAATCTCAGGAGATCCCACAACACCGCATAAATAAGTTGATCAAGCTCAATAGCCGAATATATTAGGCACTTCGTGGCATGGAATACTTTAATCATCAAAGCACCATACATACTTCGTAGCCAAAATACCCTATCATTAAGGTATCCGACATAACTTCGTAGCCAAAATACCCTATCATCAAGGTATCCGACATAACTTCGTAGCCAAAATACCCTATCATCAAGGTATCCGACATAACTTCGTAGCCAAAATACCCTATCATTAAGGTATCCGACATAGGACAGCGTAGGCACGCCTGCCAAATGCATGTGAAACACTTTTGCTTCTAACTCTTTTCTTTGTGTTCAATCTTTCTTTGCCGAAGCTCAAAATGGCTTACGACTCACATAGTTTTAAACATTTTCAAAACTTTCATTACAACACAGGACCTCACAGTCCGAGTGCTCAATCACGACACCTCTCGACCGATGCACCAGTCTTAGGTTCGTGGTAATAGAAAACATCTCAAATGTTTCAATACGGTATACCACACGTATACGGTATAGGACCTCAAAGTCCAAAGGACCCCATGTCCATAACAACACAGAATCTTAGTACCCCGACGTCTCGGTTACTAAGTTCCACAACACTTTCAACACAGTTGAATTAATTCTTATTTTCAGAAAATCTTTTAAAATTGGGAATTCTTCAATAAAATCTTTAAATACTAAAACTTAGTTTTCACAAAAGTGAGTCACTTGAGGTTTTAACTTACTTAAAATATGTACTGCAGTTTCAAAATACCTGCCGTCTACACTTTTCCAAATTTGCCGTCGATTTTCATTTTTAAAGCTTTTTAAACCAAAATTTAATTTTTCCACTTAAATGATTTTCTAAAATCATAATTAACTTATTTTCAACAATTAATTTCATAAAATAACTTTTATAATATTGCGGAATTTCTTACGTAAAAATTAGCAGTACAAAATATTTTCACGGTTTCGCTCTCATTGTGACTCATAAATTACTTTTACACTAATAAATCATTAAAATAATAATATTTCTCAAAACTCACTATTTTTCCAAAATAATATTTCCCACCACTATTATATTCCAACATTTCCCATAAAACATTGAACATAATCTTTTCACAACTTATTAAAGCTTTTATCTGATTAATCGATTGTGCACTGACCACTATCAGGCTTCTCAAACAACACACACAAACAACATTCAATAACGATTATCAGAATTATATCACCAGGCAGATCATGCATCATAGCAATATAATATACAACTGCAGATAATTAAATAAATTAAAAGCAGATCAAACACCGATACACTGATAAACACACAACGTAAACAACATAAACAAATAATCACAACCACATCTAAATCATATAAACCACACTAAAAGTTATTGAGAAAAATCCCTCAGGTAAGCTCCCTTTACCTTTGAAGACAAGTAAAAGATCCTCGTCTTAATGCTCACGTTAGCTCATATCTACTCCATCAAGCAAGCATAGCCGTGTCAAACGTCTCAGAGAGGGAATCCCACAACGCGCAACAACCAAAAAATCAAGAAATCAAGTACACATGACCAAACACACATTCTAATTTGATCTAAACACTTAATCTTATTACCAAACAAGGTTATTTTCAAAGAAAATCATGTTTGGAGCTTACGCTTCACAATACCCTTTGAGGAAACTTTGTTTTGATTAAAGGATCATGAAAGAGAACTTAGGAATCATCAATTAAGAGTCGTAATTGCACTAAATCATAATTAATTTCACAAAAACATAACCAAATTCAAATAAATTCAAATTGGGGTTTAGGGCTCCTAAATACAATTTTGGGAAAACTCATTTAACTAAAGAATAATGAAATTGGTTTAGGGAAACACCAATTCACAGTCCCAATTTCATAAAACAAACTTAAATTTCAAGATTAAAATCTGAAATCAAAGGGTTAGGGTTAGGGTTTCAAAATCAATTTGGGGGTTTTGAATCTCAGACACAAGAGAGGGTTTTGACTCACCCAAGGAAGAAGAGGAAGTTGTGGTGATACTGTGATGTGGCGACGCGGCGGCAGACGGCAGTGACGCGGCAGCCAGTGGCGGTTCGTGGTGGTTCTATGACACCCATGAACCAAAAATGAAGGGTAAGCTTTGGGGGAGGAGAAGGAAGTTTAAACTAACAAAGAAAGGTGTAAAACCACCATAAATGGCGGCCAAACTCACTTACCGTGATGGAGGGCGGTGGTTTGGCACAGGACAGCGGCGGCTCCGGCAGCGCGCAAGGGGACGTGAGGCGCGTCGCCTCCTCCTCGTGCACGAGCTGCGATCGACGGCAGGGGCTGAGCTGGGCGGTTTTGTGCAGTGGAGGGAAGGAGGAGATGAGGTTGGGAGGAGGGAGAAGAAAAGAGAAAGAAGAAGAAAAAGAAAGAGAGAAGAAAAAGATAGCAGAGAAAGAAAAGAAGAAAGTGAGGGGGAGGGCGTCGAGAAAGAGAGAGAGAAAAGAGAAAGTTAAGTTTTTAAACTAATTATTTAGTGATAGGTACAAAATGAGTGATAAAAGTTAAGCCTAAAATAAACATGTTTTTACTTTTAGGAATCTAAAAATAAAGGTTGATAAATATATAATTTCTTAATTCAAATTAAAGTAAATATTAATAGTTGAACTGATCAACTAAGAAAATACTCAGTCCAAAATTTAATCTCTGATAAATGTCAAACAAGTTTATTTTCAACTCTAAAATTAAATAGAATGAAAATATGAAAATGCTTTTCTCTTAATCCTATTATTTAAAATATTTTTTTGTACTGGTAATAATAGTGACAATAATGTAACTTATTGTCTAGTAAGCGTGCATTCACTGAAATAAGTCAGTGCTGACGCACCCAATAAAATAATTTAAAGAGAGTAATTTAATTACTCAAACTAAACCACATAACAAAATGAACATAAACATCCAAATAAAATAATTAATCATATGTGTAAAAACTAGGGTGTTACAAGGAAAACCTTATTTATAAAGGGATGCCCTTTTCAAATCCAAAAGTGAATTCAAATAACAAATTTTAAAGGCTGATATGAAAAATAAATTAATATATCTTTAATAGTCATATTTCCCCTTCTAATGGACGTAATCACGACAATTTGATTGTCATATTATCTTCAACTTCAATTACCTGCGCCTAAGAATCTGTTAAAGTAATTTATCCATAAATCATACTATCTAATTTAATTAAAACAATTTTAACAAATAAATAAATTATAATTATTAATATGAATGAATAAAATCATACATAATAAATATGAATTTGTCGTTGAATAAAGAAGTAAAAAAATATATATCATAACATTTTATATTAATTTATATAATAATTAATTTCAAATACAAAATTTAGTAACTTTTTTTTATATATAATCAATTGATTATATACATGCTTAAACTTTTTAATTGTCTGTAGAAATATACTCCAAATTAATTATATTTGATCTTATGTAAATTAATTTCTCCTATCATTTCCCTTTAACTTTAACTGTGAAAATTAATAATTTAAATAAATATCCTTCAAATTAATTATCTTCAATAGTGTAAATTAATTTATAATATTAATTTTCTTTAAACCCGAAAATTGTGGATTACTTATTTTTTTTCATTTATGTTTAAGAGCTTTGCTATGAATGTGGGGGCCTTTACCAAACCAAACTTGAAGAATAGTATAGTGAGGTGATAAATATGAATAATTATTGAATAGAACAATAAAAGGAAATTAAAAATCGATGGCACATACTAAGGGATGACCAAGCAAATATTTAATTGGATCTCAAAAGAAAATATTCTATTGCATTAAAAATGAAAATAAAAAAATAGAAATAGTCAACAATCAATATTAACTTTCAATAAATATTAAGACTTAATATTTTTTGAATTTTGAAAGCAATAAAAATGCATTACTCTGTGATAATAAATTCGCAAAGTTAAATTTTTGCCTCTAGTTTTCTTGATTTTAACATATCATTCTCTCTAAGTCAATATGAATCCAAGCACAATATGCATGATATGAATTATTATTCGATAGCACGTCCATTATTTAATAATAAGAATCAATAAATAATAGGACTTACCAAATATTATATGAAACTTGAATTCGAAATAGTTTGAATTCGAAAATCCTATATTAATTGTACAATGGTTGACACAACCCAAATGACAAGCATAAAAGTGATTAATGATGATAACAATTTTGATTTCAAATACTATTAGTATTTTAAGTATGTTTTTAAAATATTACATGTAGAAAATACAAGAATATTTAGTAGTGATTTCTCATTGATAAGGGGTAGGTTGAGATACAAATAAATAAAGATATTATTGAAAAATGTGATTAATACTCTCTTCGACGTTATAAAGTGGCAATTAATTTTGAGACAAACCAATATTTCAAATATGACATATAAAATGAGATGGAGGGAATAATATTAAAATTTTCTTATTTATTACTTTATCTTATATTAATTTTTTAAAAATATTTTTTTATATCAATTTATCATTTTTTTTTGTTTTATGGTATTTTAAAACATTTAATTTCTATGCACTGTTGGTGTAAAGTTTTTTACACGGACAATGCATAGAATTAATGATATGAGTGATTTTTAAGGTAGTTAAATAGGATAAGAGTCAAACATTTTAACATATATGGTAACTTCAGATTGGTTGACTATGTAAAAATTATTTACACTAACATGCATACCAATAAAATCCTATTTTAAATAGCAAGTCTCACGTTTTATGGTATGTTTGTATTTATTTATTTATTTATTCTAAAATTAGATTCAATTATAAGCTTAATTTATTTTTTCAATTTATTATTTATATACTTGTTTATGTAGAATCAATATAATTATTTTAATTTAAAAATTTAACAATGAGATAAACTAAAGGTTATATTTATTTGGATGCAATTGATTTAGTAATTAATTTTAGAATGTTCAACTAATAATTTAGTCAAATAATATAATACAATAGAAGGACCGACCCAAAAGCGGGTGAGGCCTAAAGCAAATTTTTAGTGAGGTCTTTTTATTTTAAGTGAGATGATCTTCTAGATTAGGTTGGGCCTTTTTGTTAGCATATGTGACCATTTTGCTTTATAAAAAGTAAGAGTAAAAAATTTGTTTTGTTGGTGTGCCTAAAGTTAGGGCTTTAGTAGCTTCACCCTTGGACCGACCCTATACAGTAGTAATACAATCAATAATTTTATTTAAAAGTAACGTTAGACCATCAACAAAAAGTAATTCTGTCTACATTCTAATTCTAATGTAATTAGATTTCAAATATTAAAATTAAATATTTCTTCTTTTAATTTAATGATTAGTTAATTGAACTTAATAATATTTGATATGTCGTATAAGAAATTTATTATACCTAAAAATATATAAATACAAAATATTTTTTAATTTAAAGATATTAAAATATGTACTATTAAACTAATATGTATATATGTCCTGTGCAATGAGTTTTTATTCTCAATATCTCCTGAGAAATAAATCAATTTTATTATAATTGTTCGTAGATGATTCCTAATAAAAATTATTACAAATTCTTATGCATTTTAAACCTAAAATATTTTAAATAAATGTTCTAAAACAATATATACCCCATGAATGGCACGGGTCGTTTTGTTAGGGCTGAACTGTTTATATGAGAACAATTGTAGGGATATACTTTTGGATTTCCCATTGGATAGAAAGTGGTATACACGAAAAAAGAAATAAATAAATAAATAAAGGATCAAATTACGTATTTTCAGGTGATTATATAATTAGACCTATGGTAATTACACAAACAAGGCCATGACAAATACAAACATTTCATTGTAATTTGTACATTTTCAAACCGCTTCAATTTTGAGTTTATTGTCTTTTTTAATAATATTGATATGTTCTTTAAATTAAAGTTGTATATGATATGACGTTTTCTTTGATAATCAAGATAGACTTGTTTTTGGTTTGTGTATTCTCAATGGAAAATTTCTCCATATATATAGTAAACAAAGAAACTTGGTTTGCAAACTCTTAATCGAGGAGACACTAACATTTTATGACTTGTTTCAACATGTGTTATTATTTTACTTTCTTGTGGATCATTCCCTTTAAAATTAATGCATTTTTAATCTTTTAAGTTTCTCCGGTTTTTATTGGATAAATTATCAAATGACGTATGACTTCTTAGATGTTGCGTTTATATGTTATTCAATGGCGCATATCTTAGGTATGCTGCAAATTTTTTTAACCAAAATAAAGAACAAAGGCATATCAAGATATTTGAAGGGTGACAATGAGTTCTATAATATCTTGCATCGCATGATGTGCATGAACAAAAGATTGTAGGAGCGTAAAAGATAAAGTGATGGAAAATTGAATTCTTTTTAAGGATAAAAAATAGCGTACACAATTAACTCGAGGGATATGTTGTGTACAAGTCATTTTTATGTAAAAAAGAGAGAGTATAGATAACATAAATTTGTATATAATATTT
>JAUPTC010000034.1:361987-406763 GCA_030762895.1 Sophora flavescens
GCTAGTTTCCATCAAGGTTGACACTATTTGGTTTAGAACTTCTTGGGCTTTCTTGGCTCTTGCTCTTGTCTTAGACCCACCAAGTCCTTTTAGTGCTCCTTGGTCCATGCTCCTTATTGGGCTCATATCAGTTTACCCATGACCCCCTTGCAAGGATCCCATGGTTAACCCATGACCCCCCTAGAGGAACCCATGGTTAACCCACGACTTACTTGCCATGATCCCATGGTTAACCCATGACCCCCTTGCAAGGATCCCCATATAAAGGATCCCATGATTGACCCACAACCCCCTTTCTATGATCCCAGGGTTAACTAATGTCTCCCTTTCAAATATCCCTTGGTTAACCCATGACCCCTTGCAAGGATCCCCCTAGAAAGGATCCCATGGTTAACCCATGACCCCCTTGCAAGGATCCCATGGTTAACTCATGACCCACTTGCAAGGATCCCATGGTTAACCCAGGACCCACTTGTCATGAACCTATGGTTAACCCATGACCCCCTTGCAAGGATCCCCCTAGAAAGGATCCCATGATTAACCCAAGACCCCCTTGCAAGGATCCCATGGTTAACCCATGACCCACTTGCAAGGATCCCATGGTTAACCCATGACCCCCTAGCAAGGATCTCCCTATAATGGAACCCATGGTTAACCGTTGACCCACTTGCAAGGATCCAATGACTAACCCAAGAACCACATGCCATGATCCCATGGTTAACCCATGACCCATTGCAAGGATCCCCCTAGAAAGGATTCCATGGTCAACCCAAGACCGGGACCCATGATTAACCCTTGATCCACTTGCAAGGATCCAATAATTAACCCTTGACCAACTTGCAAGGATCCCGGGGTTAACCCATGACCCACTTGCCATGATCCCATTGTTAATCCGTGACCCCCTTGCAAGGATCCCCTTAGAAACGATCCCATGGGTAACCCATGATGCCCTTGCAAGGATCCCATGGTAAACCCATGACCCACTTTCCATGATCCCATGGTTAATCCATGGCCCACTTGCCATGATCCCATGGTTAACCCATGACCCCATTGCAAGGTCCCCATGGTTAACCCATGACCCCCTTGCCATGGACCCACTTGCCATGATCCCATGGTTAACCCATGACCCCCTTGCAAGGATCCCATGGTTAACCCATTACCCCCTTGCCATGTTCCTATGGTTAACCCATGACCCCCTTTCAAGGATCCCATGGTTAGCCCATGGTTAACTCACGATCCACTTTCAAGGATCCAATGGTTAACCCGGGACACACTTGTCATGATCACATGGTTAACCCATGACAAGGATCCCCCTAGAAAGGATCCCATGATTAACCCAAGACCCCATTGTAAGGATCCCATGGTAAACCCAAGACCCACTTACAAGAATTCCAAGGTAAAACCATCACCCTCTTGCAAGGATCCCATGGTTAATACATGACCCCATTGCAAGGATCCTATTGTTAACCGATGACCCACTTAAAAAGAACTCATAGTTAACCCGTGAACCCCTTGCCATGAACCCATGGTTAACCCATGACCCCCTTGCAAGGATCCCCCTAGAATGGATCCAATGGTTAATCCAAGACCCCCATGCTATAATCCCATGGTTATCCCATGACCCCCTTGTAAGGATCCAGTGGTTAACCCATGACCTACTTGCCAGAATCCCCCTAGAAAGGATCCCATGGTTAACTAATGACCCCCTTGCCATGATCCCATGGTTAACCAATTACCCCATTGCAAGGATCCCTTGATTAACCCATGACCCACTTGCAAGGATCTCTTGGTTAACCCATGACTCCCTTTCAAGGATCCCCCTAGAAAGGATCTCATCGTTAACCATTGACCATCGTGCCATGATCCCATGGTTAACCCATGCCCCATTGAATGGACCTCATGGTTTACCCATGACCCCCTTGCAAGGATCCCATGGTTAACCCATGACCCACTTATAGGAACCCATGGTTAACCCAAGACCTACTTGCCATGATCCCATGGTTAACCCATGACCCCATATAAAGGATCCCATGATTGACCCACAACCCGCTTTCTATGATCCCATGGTTAACTCATGCATCCCTTTCAAAGATCCCTTGGTTAACCCATGACCCCTTGCAAGGATCCCCCTAGAAAGGATCCCATGGTTAACCCATGTCCCCCTTGCAATGATCCCATGGTTAATTCATGACCTACTTGCAAGAATCACGTGGTTAACCGAGGACCCACTTGTCATGATCCCATTGTTAACCCATGACCCCCTTGCAAGGATCCCCCTAGAAAGGATTCCATGATTAACCCAAGACCCCCTTGCAAGGATCACAAGGTTAACCCATGACCCACTTGCAAGGATCCAATGGTTAACCCATCACCCCCTAGCAAGGATCCCCCTATAATGGAACAGATGGTTAACCCATTGAACCACTTGCAGGGTTCCAATGGTTAACCCAGGAACCATTTGCCATGATCCCATGGTTAACCCATGACCCCCTTGCAAGGATCCCCCTAGAAAGGATTCCATGGTTATCCCAAGACCCCCTTGCAAGGGACCCATGGTTAACCCTTGATCCACTTGCAACGATCCCATAATTAACACATGACCAAATTGCAAGGATCCCAGGGTTAACCCATGACCCATTTGCCATGATCCCATTGTTAATTTATGACCCCCTTGTAAGGATCCCCTTAGAAACGATCCCATGGCTAACCCATGATGCCCTTGCAATAAACCCATGACCCACTTTCCATGATTCCAAGGTTAATCCATGACCCACTTGCCATGATCCCATGGTTAACCCATGACCCCCTTGCAAGGATCCCATGGTTAACACATGACCCCCTTGCCATGTTCCCATGGTTAACCCATGACCCCCTTTCGAGGATCCCATGGTTAACCCATGACCCACATGCAGGGATCCCATGGTTAACCCATGACCCCCTTGCAAGGATCCCTCTAGAAAGGGTCCCATGGTTAACCCTTGACCCCATTGCCATGATCCTATGGTTAACCCTTGACCCCTTGCAAGGATCCCATGGTTTACCCATGATCCCCTTGCAAGGATCCCATGGTTAACCCATGACCCACTTACAGGATCCCATGGTTAACCCATAACCCACTAGCCATGATCCTATGGTTAACCCATGACCCCCATGCAAAGATCCGCCTTGAAAGGATCCCATGATTGACCAACGACCCCCTTTCTATGATCCCATTGTTAACTCATGGCCCCCTTTCAAAGATCCCTTGATTAACCCATGACCCCTAGCATGGATTCCCAAAGAAAGGAGCCCATGGTTAACCGATGAGCCGCTTGCAAGGATCCCATGGTTAGCTCAAGATCCACTTGAAAGGATCCAATGGTTTACCTTGGACCCACTTGTCATGATCCCATGGTTAACCCATGAACCTCTTGCAAGGATCCCCCTAGAAAGGATCCCATGATTAACCCAAGACCCCCTTGCAAGGATCCCATGGTAAACCCAAGACCCACTTACAAGAATCCCAAGATAAAACCACGACCCCCTTGCAAGGATCCCGTGGTTAACACATGATCCCCTTGCAAGGATCCCATTGTTAATCAATGACCCACTTAAAAAGATCTCATAGTTAATGCATGACCCACTTGCCAGGATTCCATTGTTAACCCATGACCCCTTGCAAGGATCCCCCTAGAAAGGATCCAATGGTTAATCCAAGACCCCCATGCTTTAATCCCATGGTTAACCCATGACCCCCTTGCACGGATCCAGTGGTTAACCCATGACCCACTTGGACAAATCCCGCTAGAAAGGATCCCATGGTTAACTAGTGACCCCCTTGCCATGATCCCATGGTTAACCAATGACCCCCTTGCAAGGTCGCTTGATTAACCCATGACCCACTTGCAAGGATCCCCCTAGAAAGGATCTCATGATTAACCGATGACCCCCTTGCAAGGATCCGATGCTTAGACCAGAACCCCCTCCAAGGATCCCATGGTTAACCCATGACCCACTTGCAAGGATCCCCCTAGAAAGGATCCCATGGTTAACCCATGACCGCCTTTCGATGATCCTATGGTTAATCCTTGACCCCCTTGCAAGGATCCCATGGTTAACCCATGACCCTCTTGGAATGATCCCATGGTTAACACATCACCCACTTGCCATGATCACATGGTTAAACCATGACCCCCTTGCAATGATCCCCCTACAAAGGATCTTATGGTTAACCCAAGACCCCCTTTCAAGGAATCCAAGGTTAATCCATGACCCACTTGCAAGGATCCCAAGGTTAACCTATGACCACCTTGAAAGGATCCCAAGGTTAACCCATGGACTCCTTGCAAGGATCCCTTGATCAACCCATGTCCTACTTGTCATGATCCCGTGGTTAACCCATGACCCCCTTGTGAGGATCCCAGGGTTAACCCATGACCCTCTTGGAATGATCCCATGGTTAACCCATCACCCACTTGCCATGATCACATGGTTAACCCATGACCCCCTTGCAAGGATCCGCCTAGAAAGGATCTTATGGTTAACCCATGACCCCCTTGCAAGGAGTCCAAGGGTAACCCATGACCCACTTGCAAGAATCCCAAGGTTAACTCTTGACCCCCTTTCAAGGATCCCATGGTTAACCCATGACCCCCTCGAAAGGATCCCCCTCGAAAGGATCTCTTGTTTAACCCAAGACCCCCTTTCAAGGTACTCATGGTTAAAAATAACCCACTTACTGATGACAACCAAATGGTGAGGTTGCCTTTGATGATCTTTTTGGTTGAATTTTACCAATTACAAATCCAAGTCAGAATTGAGTTGTATCATAAAAGGAAGAAAATATGAAAATGGTGAAGATTAGAGATGGTGATGGCGCACAAACTAGAGAGTTTGATAAGCCAAGTGAGGTTCGCCACAAGAATCGTGGATTCTTGATAAGAATAAGATGGCTCAACCAAGAACCAAAGAGAGACAATTCCCTCACAAATGGATTTAATCCAAATTCAACATCCAAGTTGTTTATTCATGTGTTTAGGCATGTTACATATAGGGGTGTGGCTGCCAACATTTCGCTTCACCCTTTGTCTTCCCAATGATTCCATAACCCCCACATAACTAGCCTACTCATGACTTACTAAACTCACACTTAACTCAGCCACTTAATAGTGACTTATTACCCTCTCTCTATCATTATGTAGCAACCACACTTATTTCTCAAATTAAAAGTGTAACTCCCACATAATTAACAAAACATAAAAAGTCTAATAAACTCGTGTAAAATTTGTCCATAACTGCCACCATTATTTTAATCATGAAAGAAGCCGAATTTGGTCACGAGGCCTGAGATATGATTTGTAGGAAATTTCCTAAGATTTCCAACGCACTAAAGAATGCATCAATCGGGGACCCACATCTCAAGATACAGGCAAAATAAGTCAGCTGGTTCACCATTAATGAAAATAAGATTTTCATCAAAGTCCTTGAATTTCTTCTTGATCCATGGTCTTCATTGGGCTCATATCATTCTTGTTGAAAAGTTGACTTGCCTCCCCCCCCCCCCCCCCCCCTGGCACATATCACTTACAAGGATTCCATAATTAACCCATGACCCACTTGCAAGGATCTCATGGTTAACCCATGATCCACTTGCAAGGATCCCATAATTAACCCTTGACCAACTTGCAACGATCCCAGGGTTGACCCATGACCCACTTGCCACGATCCCATTGTTAATCCATGACCCCCTTGCAAGGATTCCCTAAGAAACGATCCCATGGCTAACCCATGACGCCCTTGCAAGGATCCCATGGTAAACCCATGACCCACTTTCCAGGATCCCATGGTTAATCCATGACCCACTTGCCATGATCCCATGGTTAACCCATGACCCCCTTGCAAGGATCCCATGGTTAACCCATGACCCCCTTGCCATGATCCTATGGTTAACCCATGACCCCCTTTCAAGGATCCCAAGATTAACCCATGACCCACTTGCAAGGATCCCATGGTTAACCCATGACCCCCTTGCAAGGATCCCACTAGAAAGGATCCCATGGTTAACCCTTGACCCCCTGGCCAGGATCCCATGGTTAACCCATGACCCCCTTGCATGGATCCCATGGTTAACCCATGACCCACTAACAGGATCCCATGGTTAACCCATGGCCCACTTGCCATGATCCCATGGTTAACCCACGACCCCCGTGCAAGGATCCCCCTTGAAAGGATCCCATGATTGACCCACGACCCCCTTTCTATGATCCCATTGTTAACTCATGTCCCCCTTGCAAAGATCCCTTGGTTAACCCATTATCCCTAGTAAGAATTCCCAATGAAAGGATCCCATGGTTAACCGATGACCCCCTTGCAAGGATCCCATGGTTAACTCATGATCCACTTGCAAGGATCCCATGGTTAACACATGACCCACTTGTCATGATCCCATGGTTAACCCAAGACCCTCTTGCAAGGAACACCCTAGAAAGGATCCCATGATTAACCCAAGACCCCCTTGCAAGGATCCCATGGTAAACCCAAAACCAACTTACAAGAATCCCAAGGTTAAACCTTGACCCCCTTGCAAGGATCCCATGGTTAATACATGACCCCCTTGCAAGGATCCCGTTGTTAACCTACGACCCACTTAAAAAGATCACATAGTTAACCCATGACCCACTTACCATGATCCCAGGGTTAACCCATGACCCCCTTGCAATGATCCCCCTAGAAAGGATCCACTGGTTAACCCATGACCCCCTTTCTATAATCCCATGGTTAACACATGACCCCTTTGCAAGGATCCCATTGTGATATGAGCCAGGGGGGCAAGTCAACTTTTCAACAAGAATGATTTGAGCCCAATGAAGACCCATGATGGGCTTGGACGTCCACTTCCCATATTATCATTTTCTAGTTTATTTCTATTAAATAAAGTGCAATAAACTTGGGTTTTACGAAGAAATTCGAATTTGTGAGTATCTTAGTTGGAGGAATCTTTAGCTTGCATGATATAAGAACTCCTCAATTAGTGTGTGGGTAATTTGAATAAATCATGTGGGGGGGGGGGTTACACTTTTAATTTGAGAAACAAGTGTAACCATCACATAATTAGGGGAGTAAAGTAGGGGTTTTATGTGTAACTGTCACATAATGGTGGAAAGAGAAAATTAACTCACCATTTAGTGGCATGATTTAAGCTTAGTTAGTGAGGGGATATGGAATCTTAAAAAGGCAAGGTGTGAGCCAAAGTTGGCAGCCACACTCTATATGTAAGACACCCCTAAACACATGAGTGATAATTTGGATGTTATTTTGGATTGACATCTTTTTGTGAGAATTTTGTTCTCCTTGGTTCTTGGTTGAGCCATCTTGTTCTTATCATGAATCCAAGATTCTTGTGGCGAACTTCCTTGGCTTATCAAACTCTTTGTTTGTGGCGCCATACCATCTCTAATCCTCGCCCACTTTCACATTTTCTTCCTTTTACATTTACAACACAATTATGAGTTAGTTCGTAACTTGTTAAGAATTCAACCAAAAAAGATCATCAAAGGCAACCTCACCATTTGGTTGTCATCAAGTAATGATATGAACCAAGGGGGGCAAGTCAACTTTTCAACAAGAATGATTTGAGCCCAATGAAGACCCATGATGGGCTTGGACGTCCACTTCCCATATTATCATTTTCTAGTTTATTTCTATTAAATAAAGAGCAATAAACTTGGGTTTTATGAAGAAATTCGAATTTGTGAGTATCTTAGTTGGAGGAATCTTTAGCTTGCATGCTATAAGGACTCCTAAATTAGTGTGTGGGTATTTTGAATAAATTATGGGGGGTTACACTTTTAATTTGAGAAACAAGTGTAACCACCACATAATTAGTGGAGTAAAGTAGGGATTTATGTGTAACAGCCACATAATGGTGGAAAGAGAAAATTAACTCACCATTTAGTGGCATGATTTAAGCTTAGTTAGTGAGGGGATTATGGAATCTTGAAAAGGCAAGGTGTGAGCCAAAGTTGGCAGCCACACTCTATATGTAAGACGCCCCTAAACACATGAATGATAATTTGGATGTTATTTTGGATTGAAATCCTTTTGTGAGAATTTTGTTCTCCTTGGTTCTTGGTTGAGCCATCTTGTTCTTATCAAGAATCCAAGATTCTTGTGGCGAACTTCCTTGGCTTATCAAACTCTTTGTTTGTGGCGCCATACCATCTCTAATCCTCACCCACTTTCACATTTTCTTCCTTTTACATTTACAACACAATTCTGAGTTGGTTCGTAACTTGTTAAGAATTCAACAAAAAAAGATCATCCAAGGCAACCTCGCCATTTGCTTGTCATCAAGTGGTATCAAAGCTCATTAGGCTTTGGTTGAATTTTCTGAGTTTGCTCTTCTTCTTCTACCTCTCTTCTTTTCTTCTTTTAAACCCAAAGACAAAAAAAAATTTAACACTTTGATCTTGTTGAAGGGAATTTTCGTTTTAGTTGTGTTCCTGCCCCAAAGCTTCAAGTTGCAATTAGTATTTCTCTTCTCATCAAAGTTCAAAAAAAAATTGCACAAATTTCAAAATATATATATATATATATATAGTGAAGGAGCGCATGAAATAGTGAGAAAAGGAGAAGAGACAAAGTTCTATTTGGGCAATTGGTGTTCCAAAAAAAAATTTACCTTCTTTCTTGTTTCATTATTCTTAAGGTTTTTCCTTTCTAGCTTTTCTTTTTTTTGTTTCCTTGTTTTGATAAGTTTTTGTGATTTTTGTTACTTGATTTTTGGATTTTTGTGTGGAATGTGGTTGACTCCTCTAAGACCTAAAAGAGAACAATTGAGTGGAAAAAGGCAAGAGTGAAAATTACATCTTGTGTGGAAAAAGCCAATTGAGTGAAATACATTTGTGTGCACAAGTGAGGGAGTGTAGTGAGGAATTTTATAATTTCTTGTTATCTTTTGATATTGTGTCCAAATGATGGCAGCCCATGAAGACAGTCCACCATTATCTCCAAGGTCAGTCACTCTTCAAACTAGGATGAACAATCAAGTCCAAGCCCTTCAAAGGCAATTGGAGCGAATGCAAGCCAATTATGATCGACAACTTGCTCACCTACACCGTGACGATTCAAGTGACTATGATAGTGAAAGGCTAAGGCCTAGAGGAGGACGACATAGAGGAGGAGGACATAGGGGAGAGAGACGTGATAGAGGACTTGAAGGGGTCAAAATCAAGGTTCCTCCCTTTATTGGGAAGAATGATCCGAAGGCTTACTTGGAGTGGGAGCTAAAAATAGAACAAGTCTTTGATTGTAATTCATACAATGAAAGCAAGAAGGTGAAAGTAGCCGCCCTTGAGTTCAAGGAATATGCCCTTGTGGGACCAATTACAAAAGGAAAGGAGGAAACATGGAAGAGAGCCTATAGACACTTGGGAGGATATGAAATTTATCATGAGGAAGAGGTTTGTCCCAAATCATTATCAAAGGGACATTCACAACAAATTACAAAGGCTTACCCAAGGGACCAAAAGCGTTGATGAATACTTCAAGGAGATGGAGTTGGCCTTACTTAGGTCAAATTTTCAAGAAGATAGGGAGGCTACCATGGCAAGATTCCTACATGGGTTGAATCAAGATATTCAAGACATAGTGGAGTTGCAAAATTATGTGGAGCTTGAAGATTTGGTCCAACAAGCCATTAAAGTGGAGCAACAAATTAAGAGGAGGAAGTCTAAGTATTCTTCTTCTTCATCTTCCAAATTTCCATCCTCAAGTTGGAAGGACAAGCAAAAGAAGGAGGGTGCACCCCCCAAGGAGGGCGTGAGCAACATACAAGGAAAGAAACCCATGGAGACAAACTCTAGAAGCCGTGATGTAAAATGTTTCAAATGCTTGGGCCATGGACCCATAGCATCCCAATGTCCAACAAAGAGAACCATGGTGTCCATGAATGGGGAAGTGGTATCTCAATCCGAGGCTTCAAGTGGAGAGGAAAGTGAAGGAGATGTGTTCATGCCGGATGGTGATTTACTCATGGTGAGGAGGCTTTTGGGAAGTCAAGTGAAAGATCATGAAGCAAGCCAAAGGGAGAATATCTTTCATTCTAGATGTCTAATTCAAGGAAAGGTATGTTCTCTAATCATTGATGGTGGGAGTTGTGCCAATGTTGTAAGCACTAGATTGGTGTCCAAATCGAATCTTGTTACTAACGCACATCCAAGGCCATATAGGCTTCAATGGCTAAGTGAGGTTGGGGAAATGGTTGTGAACAAACAAGTAGAGGTTCCATTCTCAATTGGAAAGTATGAAGATTGTGTACTTTGTGATGTGGTGCCTATGGAGGCATGTCATATGTTGTTGGGAAGGCCTTGGCAATATGACAAAAGGGCCATCAATGATGGGTTCTCAAATAAGTTCACCTTCATGTATCAAGACCGAAAGGTCATTCTTTCTCCTTTATCTCCAAAGCAAGTTAGTGAGGATCAAATAAGAATGAGAAAAAAAAGAGAGCAAGAGAGAAAAGAAAAGGAGAGTGAGAAAAATAAAGAAAAAGAGAGTGAGAAAAAGAAAAGAAAGATGAAAGTATGGAAAAGAATGAGGAAAAAGAAAAATATGAGAGCAAAAAAGAAAGTGAGGAGGAAAAAGAAAACGTGAATACTTGTTTTGATGCTATTCCTAATTCTTTGCCTAGTTGTGTTTATCCTCTTTTGAAGGAAATTGAGTTTGTTCGCCCAAAGGAAGCTTGCAAGACATTCAATAAAATTGAAGATTTGATTCCAAAGGAAGCTTGCAAGACAACCGATGTAAATAAAGATTTAATCCCAAAGGAAGCACCCCATGATTTGGGAACTTGCATGGCCTCTCAAAAGTATTTTGTTCATTTGGTTCATAATTACAACAATTTTGAGGAATTTGTTGGGATGTTGATTGTACAAGATGGGAATGTGTTACGCCTACTTACTACATTTGATGATTTCTATCAATTTCTATTTGACCCCGGAGGATAAAGATGATTCCTTTAGACAATAAATTCGAGGTCGAATTCTCTTTAAGAGGGAGGGAATGATATGAGCCAAGGGGGGGCAAGTCAACTTTTCAACAAGAATGATTTGAGCCCAATGAAGACCCATGATGGGCTTGGACTTCCACTTCCCATATTATCATTTTCTAGTTTATTTCTATTAAATAAAGTGCAATAAACTTGGGTTTTATGAAGAAATTCGAATTTGTGAGTATCTTAGTTGGAGGAATCTTTAGCTTGCATGCTATAAGAACTCCTAAATTTGTGTGTGGGTATTTTGAATAAATTATGGGGGGTTACACTTTTAATTTGAGAAACAAGTGTAACCACCACATAATGAGGGGAGTAAAGTAGGGATTTATGTGTAACAGCCACATAATGGTGGAAAGAGAAAATTAACTCACCATTTAGTGGCATGATTTAAGCTTAGTTAGTGAGGGGATTATGGAATCTTGGAAAGGCAAGGTGTGAGCCAAAGTTGGCAGCCACACTCTATATGTAAGACACCCCTAAACACATGAATGATAATTTGGATGTTATTTTGGATTGAAATCCTTTTGTGAGAATTTTGTTCTCCTTGGTTCTTGGTTGAGCCATCTTGTTCTTATCAAGAATCCAATATTCTTGTGGCGAACCTCCTTGGCTTATCAAACTCTTTGTTTGTGGCGCCATACCATCTCAAATCCTCACCCACTTTCACATTTTCTTCCTTTTACATTTACAACACAATTCTGAGTTGGTTCGTAACTTGTTAAGAATTCAACCAAAAAAGATCATCAAAGGCAACCTCACCATTTGGTTGTCATCACATTGTTAACCCAATACACACTTGCAAGGATCTCATGGTAAAACCACGACCCACTATTTATGATCTCTTGGTTAACCCATTACCTCGATGCAAGGATCCCCCTAGAAAGGATCCAATGGTTAACCCAAGACCCCCATGCTATAATCCAATGGTTAACCCATGACCCCCTTGTAAGGATCCAGTGCTTAACCCATGACCCACTTGCAAGAATCCCCCTAGAAAGGATCCCATGGCTAACTAATGACCCCCTTGCCAAGATCCCATGGTTAACCAATGACCCCCTTGCAAGGATCCCTTGATTAAGCCATTACCCAATTGCAAGGATCTCATGGTTAACCCATAACCCCCTTGCAAGGATCCCCTTATAAAGGATCTCATCGTTAACCAATGACCCCTTGCAAGGATCCGATGCTTAGACTAGAACCCCCATCCAAAGATCCCATGGTTAACCCATGACCCACTTGCAAGGATCCCCCTAGAAAGGATCCCATGGTTAACCCATGACCCCTTTTCTATGATCCTATGGTTAACCCTTCACCCCCTTACAAGGATCCCTTGGTTAACCCATGACCCTCTTGGAATGATCCCATGGTTAACCCATCACCCACTTGCCATGATAACATGGTTAACCCATGACCCCCTTGCAAGGATCCCCCTAGAAAGGATCTTATGGTTAACCCATGACCCCCTTTCAAGGAATCCAAGGTTTAACCCATGACCACTTGAAATGATCCCAAGGTTAACCATTGACCTCCTTGCAAGGATCCCAAGGGGAACCCATGACCTTCTTGCAAGGATCCCTTGGTCAACCCATCTCCCCCTTGCCATGATCCCGTGGTTAACCCATGACCCCTTGCAAGGATCCCATGGTTAACCCATGACACACTTGCAAGGATCCCATGGTTAACTCTTGACCCGCCTTGCAAGAATCCCATGGTTAACCCATGACCCGCTTGCAAGGATCCCCCTAGAAAGAATCCATTGGTTAACCCAAGACACCCTTGCAAGGATCCCATGGTTAACCCATGACCCACTTGCCAGGATCCCATGGTTAACGCATGCCCCCATGCAAGGATCCCAGGTTTAACCCATGACCCCCTTGCAAGGATCACCCTAAAAAGGATCCCATGGTTAACCCATGACCCACTTGCAGGGATCCCATGGTTAACCCAAGACACACTTACCAAATTTTCAAGCTCCACATAATTTTGTAACTCCACTATGTCTTGAATATCTTGATTCAAGCCATGTAAGAACCTTGCCATGGTAGCTTCCCTATCTTCTTTAAAATTTGACCTAAGTAAGGCCAACTCCATCTCCTTGAAATATTCATCAACGCTTTTGGTCCCTTGGGTAAGCCTTTGTAACTTGTTGTGAATGTCCCTTTGATAATGATTTGGGACATATCTCATCCTCAAGACAAATTTCATCTCCTCCCAAATGTCTATGGGCTTTCCTCCATGTCTTCTCCTTTCTTTTTGTAATTGGTCCCACCACACAAGGGCATATTCCTTGAACTCAAGGGCGGCTACTTTCACCTTCTTGCTTCCATTGTATGAATTACAATCAAAGACTTGTTCTATTTTTAGCTCCCCCTCCAAGTAAGCCTCCAGATCATTCTTCCCAATAAAGGGAGGAACTTTGATTTTGACTCCTTCAAGTCCTCTATCACGTCTCTCTCCCCTATGCCCTCCTCCTCTATGTCGTACTCCTCTAGGCCTTACCCTTTCACTATCATAGTCACTTGAATCGTCACGGTGTAGGTGAGCAAGTTGTCGATCATAATTGGCTTGCATTCGCTCCAATTGCCTTTGAAGGGCTTGGACTTGATTGTTCATCCTAGTTTGAAGGGTGGCTAACCTTGGAGATAATGGTGGACTATCTTCATGGGCTGCCATCATTTGGACACAATATCAAAAGATAACAAGAAATTATAAAATTCCCCACTACACTCCCTCACTTGTGCACACAAATGTATTTCACTAAATTGGCTTTTTCCACACAAGGTGTAATTTTCACTCTTGCCTTTTTCCACTCAATTGTTCTCTTTTAGGTCTTAGAGGAGTCAACCACATTCCACACAAAAATCCAAAAATCAAGTAACAAAAATCACAAAAACTTATCAAAACAAGGAAAAAAAAAGAAAGGCTAGAAAGGAAAAACCTTGAGAATAATGAAACAAGAAAGAAGGGAATTTTTTTTTGAATACCAATTGCCCTAATAGAACTTTGTCTCTTCTCCTTTTCTCACTATTTCATGCGCTACTTCACTATATATATATATTTTTTTTTTTTTTTTTGAAAATTGTGCAATTTTTTTTTTGAACTATAATGAGAAGAGAAATACTAATTGCAACTTGAAGCTTTTGGGCAAAAACACAATAAAAACGAAAATTCCCTTCAACAAGATCAAAGTGTTAATTTTTTTTTTGGTTTAAAAGAAGAAAAGAAGAGAGGTATAAGAAGAAGAGCAAACTCAGAAAATTCAACCAAAGCCTAAGCTTTGATACCACTTGATGACAACCAAATGGTGAGGTTGCCTTTGATGATCTTTTTTGGTTGAATTCTTAACAAGTTACGAACCAACTCAGAATTGTGTTATAAATGTAAAAGGAAGAAAATGTCAAAGTGGATGAGGATTAGAGATGGTATGGCGCCACAAACAAAGAGTTTGATAAGCCACGGAAATTCGCCACAAGAATCTTGGATTCTTGATAAGAACAAGATGGCTCAGCCAAGAACCAAGGAGAACAGAATTCTCACAAAACGATTTCAATCCAAAATAACATCCAAATTATCATTCATGTGTTTAGGGGCGTCTTACATATAGAGAGATGGCCTAATATCACGCGTTAATTGGCCTAAAATCACTCATCTTGACTTTTTATCCCCCCCCCCCCCCCCCCGCCTAATTATGTGGAGATTACACTTGTTTCTCAAATTAAAAGTGTAATCCTCCCATAATCAATACAATTTAATGCAAAAGATTCCCTCCCTGATTTTGTGGGATTACACTTGTTTCTCACATTAAAAGTGTAATCCTCCCATAATCAATACAATTTACCAACACACTAATTTAGGAGTTCTTATAGCATGCAAGCTAAAGATTCCTCCCACTAAGACACATACAAATTCGTTTTCTAACATGGATTACAAGTGGGCTGCCCCAAAAACATCACTTAGTAATTGGCTCACTCATAAAACCCATTTACACTTATTGAATTAAAATAAACAACTAAAATTAGACTCCTTCGTGTTGCACGCCCCTCTTGTCATGGATCCTTTAGTTGGATAATGTAAGTTAATAATTTGGGCTTCATTCCCTCCAATCTTGCATTTGGGCTTGCTTCCATGATGAGAACCATAGTTTGAGTTAACACTTGTTGGGCTTTCTTGGTTGTAACATTTGTCATTGGCCCACCAAGTCCTTGGCTAGATTCTTGAGCCATACTCCAAATTGGGCTCATATCATCCTTGATGACAAGTTGATATGAGCCAAGGGGGGCAAGTCAACTTTTCAACAAGAATGATTTGAGCCCAATGAAGACCCATGATGGGCTTGGACGTCCACTTCCCATATTATCATTTTCTAGTTTATTTCTATTAAATAAAGTGCAATAAACTTGGGTTTTATGATGAAATTCGAATTTGTGAGTATCTTAGTGGGAGGAATCTTTAGCTTGCATGCTATAAGAACTCCTAAATTATTGTGTGGGTATTTTGAATAAATTATGGGGGGTTACACTTTTAATTTGAGAAACAAGTGTAGTCACCACATAATTAGGGAGGGAATCTTTGGCATTAAATTGTATTGATTATGGGAGGATTACACTTTTAATGTGAGAAACAAGTGTAATCACCACATAATTAGAGGGAATAAAAAGTCAAGATGAGTGATTTTAGGCCAATTAACGCGTGATCTTAGGCCATCTCTCTATATATAAGACGCCCCTAAACATATGAATGATAACTTGTGATATGAAAAATGGGGGGCAAGTCAACTTTCCAACAAGAATGATATGAGCCCAATGAAGACCCTGGATCAAGAATCAAATCAAGGACTTGGTGGGCCCATGACAAGAGTTAGATACAAGAAATCCCAACAAGCTTTTAATACATGGTGGCTATTTTGATAGAAGCAAGCCCAAGAATGAGGCCAAGTGGAATGGAGCCCAAATTGATAACTTATCTCATTCAACTAGAAGACCCATGAACATGCCTAAGTAGTTATGAGCAGATTTTACTTGTTTTGTTTTAATTCAATAAGTGTAATGGGTTATTTGAGTGGATACAAGTTTGTTAGAGTTGCAATTGGGTCAAGCCCATTTAATCTCATGTTGAGCACGAAATTACATAGGTTAGTTGGGAAGAATCTTTTTGGTTTGCATACCAAATGTAACTCCATTTTGAATTATTAGTCTTTCATGTTTTTAGTTAATTATGTGGGAGTTACACTTTTAATTTGAGAAATAAGTGTGGCTGCTACATAATGATAGAGAGAGGGTAGTAAGTCACTATCAAGTGGTTGAGTTAAGTGTGAGTTTAGTAAGTCATGAATAGGCTAGTTATGTTGGGGTTATGGAATCATTGGGAAGACAAAGGGTGAAGCCAAATGTTGGCAGCCACACCCCTATATGTAACATGCCTAAACACATGAAATGGTAACTTGGATGTTGAATTTGGATTAAATCCATTTGTGAGGGAATTGTCTCTCTTTGGTTCTTGGTTGAGCCATCTTGTTCTTATCAAGAATCCACGATTCCTGTGGCGAACCTCACTTGGCTTATCAAACTCTCTAGTTTGTGGCACCATCACCATATCTAATCTTCACCATTTTCATATTTTCTTCATTTTATGTTACAACTCAATTCTGACTTGGATTTGTAATTGTTAAAATTCAACCAAAAAGATCATCAAAGGCAACCTCACCATTTGGTTGTCATCAACTTGGATGTTTAATTTGGATTAATTCCATTTGAGAGACTTGTTCTCTTTGGTTCTTGGTTGAGCCAACTATTGTTCTTATCAAGAATCCAAGATTCTTGTGGCGAACTTCACTTGGCTTATCAAACTCTCTAGTTTGTGGCGCCATCACCATCTCTAATCTCCATCCATTTGTTTCTTTTCTTCCCTTTAATTTAATCTCAAAATTGTTCCGCAAATTAATTGTTAAAATTCAACCAAAAGGATCGTCAACAAGGCAACCTCACCATTTGGTTGTCATCAAGTGGTATCAAATGATATGATCCTAAAAAGGAGCATGTAGATTTTCGGATCTATCCTTGAGTGACAAAGCAAAATTCATGAAGAAGAAGAAAATAAGCAAATGGATGAAGGTAAGGGATGAGAATGGCGCCACAATTCCAAGGGAAATTGATAAGCCAAGTTGAGGATCGCCACAAGGGTCTTGGACTCTTGATAAGATCAAAGGGGTTGGTTCAACAAAGAACCCAAGAGAGAAAACACTCTCACAATTGGTAAAAACCAAATTGAACATCAAAGTTATCATTCATATGTTTAGGGGCGTCTTACATATAGAGAGATAGCCTAAGATCACGCGTTAATTGGCCTAAAATCACTCATCTTGACTTTTTATTCCCCCCTAATTATGTGGTGATTACACTTGTTTCTCACATTAAAAGTGTAATCCTCCCATAATCAATACAATTTAATGCCAAAGATTCCCTCCCTAATTATGTGGTGATTACACTTATTTCTCAAATTAAAAGTGTAACCCCCCATAATTTATTCAAAATACCCATACACTAATTTATGAGTTCTTATAGCATGCAAGCTAAAGATTCCTCCCACTAAGATACTCACAAATTCGAATTTCTTCTTAAAACCCAAGTTTATTGCACTTTATTTAATAGAAATAAACTAGAAAATGATAATATGGGAAGTGGACGTCCAAGCCCATCATGAGTCTTCATTGGGCTCAAATCATAATTGTGGAAAAGTTGACTTGCCCCCACTTGGCTCATATCATTCCCTCCCTCTTGAAGAGAATTCGACCTCGAATTTATTGTCTAAAGGAATCATCTTTATCCTCCGGGGTCAAATGGAAATTGATAGAAATCATCAAATTTAGTAAGTAGGCGTAAGACATTTCCATCTTGTACAATCAACATCCCAACAAATTCCTCAAAATTTTTGTGATTATGAACCAAATGAACAAAATACCTTTGAGAGGCCATGCAAGTTCCCAAATCATGGGGTACTTCCTTTGGGATTAAATCTTTAATTACATTGGTTGTCTTGCAAGCTTCCCTTGGAATCAAATCTTCAATTTCATTGAATGTCTTGCAAGCTTCCTTTGGACGAACAAACTCAATTTCCTTCAAAAGAGGATAAACACAACTAGGCAAAGAATTAGGAATAGCATCAAAACAAGTATTCACGTTTTCTTTTTCCTCCTCGCTTTCTTTTTTGCTCTCATATTTTTCTTTTTCCTCATTCTTTTCCATACTTTCACCTTTCTTTTCTTCCTCTTCAAATATACTCTCAACTTTTACCTCTTTCTTTTCCTCATTCACCGAACCCTCTTCCGTTATTTTTTTCTCACTCACTTGTTTTGGTGACAGTGGTCTAAGAGTAATTTTGCGATTATTAAATACAAATGAGTACTTGTTGTTGTCGGTATCATATCTCGCTTGTCGTTCAACCCTCCAAGGACGACCAAGTAACAAGTGCCTCGTTTCCATGGGCTCCACATCACATAACACCTTGTCTTCATATCTCACAATCCGGAATGATACTCGTACTTGTTTGTTCACCATTACGTCAGCGAGATAACTAAACTCCGGGATGCTCCAAATGACATACGGTTGTGGATGCTGTATAAGAGGGAGTCCCAACTTTTGCATCATGGTGGTACAAGCTAGGTTGACATAACCCTTTCTATCAATAAGCAAGCTACATATCTTGTCCTTCACGTAGCATCTAGAATAGAAAAGATCCTCCCTTTACTTGGCGTCGTTTTTCTTCATTAGTGACTCCATGAAGAACCCACTAAGAAAAATTCAAACTTCACTTTTTTTTTTCTGGGTAGAAAAGAAGAAAGGTAGAAGATGAAGAACAAAGAACTCAGAAAATTCAACCAAAGCCTAAGCTTTGATACCACTTGATGACAACCAAATGGTGAGGTTGCCTTTGATGATCTTTTTTGGTTGAATTTTATCAATTAATTTACGGAACAATTTTGAGATTAAAATAAAGGGAAGAAAAGAAACAAATGGATGGAGAATAGAGATGGTGATGGCGCCACAAACTAGAGAGTTTGATAAGCCAAGTGAAGTTCGCCACAAGAATCTTGGATTCTTGATAAGAACAATAGTTGGCTCAACCAAGAACCAAAGAGAACAAGTCTCAAAAATGGAATTAATCCAAATTCAACATCCAAGTTATCATTCATATGTTTAGGGACGTCTTACATATTGAGAGATGGCCTAAGATCACACGTTAATTGGTCTAAAATCACTCATCTTGACTTTTTATCCCCCCCCCCCCCCCCCCTAATTATATGGTTATTACACTTGTTTCTCACATTAAAAGTGTAATCCTCCCATAATCAATACAATTTAATGCCAAAGATTCCCACCATAATTATGTGGTGATTACACTTGTTTCTCGAATTAAAAGTGTAACCCCCCATAAAAAGTTGACTTGCCCCCCCTTGACTCATATCACAAGTTGACTTGCCCCCCCTTGGCTCATATCAGTTTGCAATCGCCTTAGTCATGAATTGGACTAAGCTTTCTTGGTTTGCATCATTCCCTCCCTCTTGAAGAGAATTCGACCTCGAATTTATTGCCTTTGGGAATCGTCTTCATCCTCCGGGTTCAAACACAACTCTTTTGAATCCATGGGTCACCTCTCTTGGAATTACTTCTTCAACTTCGTTCAAAATAAAATCATCACCTCTAGGCAAAGATAATCCCATGGTTAACCCAAGAACTTGAATGCTTTATTACGACAGTAAAAATGTGCTTATGATAAGGCTGGAATAGGCTATGAACCTAAGATTCGTGAGAAATCTTTCAATAAATTTTTTGCTACACCTAAGACATCAAACACACCATTTGTTAAATGCAACTTTTGTGCTAGAAAAGGTCACACAGCTTCTACATGTCAATACAAAAAATCAGCATACAATAAATCTAAGTATATATCTGTTCCTAAAGGAACTATTGCTGCAACTAACTCAAAAGGTACTTTTTGGAATTTGAGAAATAATTATTCATTGCAGATAAGGCAAATATGGGTTCCAAAAGGAACTTTATCATACTCTAACCATGAAGGACCCAAGAAAAGTTGGGTACCTATAGCACAAACATGAAATTCTGTTTTGTAGGTGTGGTGGAAGGTCAAGAGCAAAAATTGGAATCATGATAGCATTCTCCAAACACAAAATGGGTAACAATAAAGAAATAATATCGATTGAATATGTTTTCTAATTATCATTATTAATGTATGATTGTGAATCTTTGTATTGACTTATATATCATTGTATAATATGTCTACATTGTTGTATTAAAGTTATTTGATCAATCTTGGAATAATCACATGGCTTTTGTTTCACAAATTGAATCTAAGAAAATTGATGAAGCCTTAAATGATTTGTTTTGCTTGCTATGCAACAATTAACTTTGAACATGATCCCTATCATAAGAACTTTTATTCAAAGTATAGAAATTGAGATTGAATATGTTGATACAACTAAACAACTCGCTGATATTTTTGCCAAGACCTTCAACAAGGAAAGATTCCTTTTCATTAGAAGAGAATTGGGCATAATTGATCAACCCTATATCTAATCTCTAAAGAAACTGTTTATATGACTGTATCTTTGTGTAAATATGCTCTGATTCTTGTATGATTTGATTTGGAATATCTATGAATGATTAGAAGAGAGTTTTAGAAGAAATGGATTTGATCAGGAATGGATCCCCTGTGTTTTTAGTCTGATAAACTCATAATACACAAGATTCTAATTCTACTCGTCCACACAAGTAATTGGACTTGCTAAGACCTTAATGAGAAGCTCAGTCCAATGACGTGGCATATGGAGCTCGTCTACTAGGTTACGTTCTTTTGGACTTGCTAAGTCCTTAATGAGAAGCTCCATCCAATGACGTGGCATATGGAGCTCGTCTACTAGGTTACTTTGTGTTTTAGTACTTCCGTCTGCTGACGTGGCAAGATGGACGCACTTACTTTCAAGATGGACACGAATGCTATAAGAACCGATGTAAAATCTTATTTCAAAACTTCAAATCTTCTGAAACCCACTCTTTCTTCACCTAATTCCGCAACCCTAGCAGAGCTAACCTTAATCCTTCTTGTACCCAAACCAACCCTAATATGGCAAGAACCAAAAATACTGGATCTTCACCCTCAAAAGCTGTTGAGAAGAAGAGGAAGGAAGCTAAGAACACCACTGTTGAACCATCACCTAAAGGCCAAAAAAAATTAAAATAAAAAAGGAACGACTAGTTCTAGGAATTCATAAGAATTAGAACTTAGTTTTTAAAAGGTAAAATGCCTTAGTTTGTAATTTTGGCTGATGGTTTCTGTTCTTTTTGATTTGTCCCTGCACCTATCCCTCTTTCATGAACAATTTTATATGCTATGTTTGAATGTTTAAATGCTTGCCTTCTCTATTGCTTGGAATGTTTCTTTTCTTTACCTTTTTGATAATGCCAAAAGGGGGAGGAAAAAGTATGATATAGAGAAAGGGGATAATAACAAATTATACATGCATATGTTGAGGGGGAGCTTATAAGCTTACATGATTAAGGGGGAGTAAATCAAATTATGCTCTGATAAATTTTTTTGTTTTGCTCTCATATACTTCTGCTCTAATGCCATGATATAAATCTGCCAAAAACACTTAGGTTCTGCTACACTTATACTCTGATCTTATAATTTGTTAAAACATTTGTCATAATCAAAAAGGGGGAGTTTGTAAGACTCAATGACTGAGAGATTTCGATATATGAAAAATACAATTTAATGTGTGTGCAGATGTTTTAGTGTCAAATTGCGAAGACAAGTATCAAGTAGTGATCAACAAGTTCATTAAGCAAATTCAAGGAAGAACTTGAAGGAATCAAGGAGCTGCATGTAGAAATCAAAAGTGCAAAGTCAAAGATCAAAGGATCATCAAGACTAAGACTAAAGGAGAACTTTAGATTTAAGTCTTAGATGATTTGTAAGAGAAAGAAATCTCTTAGTCACAAGATAGCTCAACTAAAAAAGATGCGTGAAGAAAATCAATTTTCATAACCTGCATTAAAAGGAACAAGTTTTTTTTAATGAAAATGATTTTTGGAAATAATAAAATTATTTGTCAGGTACAACCATGTAATCAATGGATGTATGTCTGCTAATGTAACTAACAAATGAATTTAAGGTTCTTGATTCAATACATAGATGTACTGAATGGATGTACTGATGGATTAACCAAGTTCAAGACTATCAGTATGAAATTTGTTAACACAGCCCTGTACTCAACCCCTGTTCAAGAACCAGAATCAAGAAAACAGATTCTGCTATCAGACCCAAATCTGTTTTAATTGATCCCAATGACTATAACTTGTTTCCTATATATAGAGGAATCAAAGGAACACTTTTACGTAACATATAAATAACATATCAGAAATTTTACAAAATCAATTTGAGAGATCAATTGTGAAAATCATTCATCTTCTTGCTTGAGCTTCATTATGAAAAAGAGTGTTTCAATTCTCATAAGTGCTTCAATTTGTATATCTGACTATTGAGAGTTTAGGAATCAATATTTTCTTTTTATTTTATTGTAAAGAGAGAGGGAGTCTATGTGTGATTAGGGTGAGGTATCCCTATGGAAGAACATTGAGGCTCTTCACAATAGTGTGGTATCTCTAGGTGAAGGAGTGCTCTGTGGTGCCTACCTTGCATTCCTTACCTTCTCCATTTTTGTATTTCTCCTTCTTCATATTTTGGTTTGTCACTCAAGGATAGATCCGAAAATCTACATGCTCCTTTTTAGGATCATATCATTTGGTATCAGAGCCATCCTTCCTAGAGTGGCTTTTGATTTTGATTTTCAATTTTGTTCAAAAAATTTCTTCCTCCCATCACATATCACGGCAACATTATCCTTTGAAATGCAAAGATATCTAAGATGCTTGGAGAAGGGTTTTCCTCCAAAGGAAGCTTGCAAGATATTCAATGAATGGCCTACCCCTAAAGCCGCGAATAACACTTCAAAATCACTTGGGGTGTCATGGAAATTTTTTACTCTAAAACCTTCTTCTAGATTAGCTTGTGGAATCAAATGTTGGGATTCTTCTACTTTTGTTGATTTGTCTAACATTTTTCGCCTAGGGCACGAAGAAAAGAATGGTCGAGGCCAAACCAACAAAAGCAAAGAGTAAGATAAAAAATAGTGAGAAGGAAGAGAATGAAAAAGATATTGAGGAAAAAGTAGGGTGTCTCGTTATAAAAGAAATCAAGATGATGTTCCTATCTTTGCCTAGAGGTGATGATTCTATTTTGAAGGAAGTTGAAAAAGTAATTCCAAGAGAGGTTCCCCATGGATTCAAAAGAGTTGTGTTTGAACCTGGAGGATGAGCACGATTCTCAAAGGCAATAAATTAGAGGTCGAATTCTCTTCAAGAGGGAGGGAATGATGCAAACCAATAATGATATTGATGACAACCAAATGGTGAGGTTGCCTTGTGAAGATCTACTTGGTTGAATTTTACCAATTACAAACCCAAGTCAGAATTGAGTTGTAACATGAAAGGAAGAAAATATGAAAATGGTGAAGATTAGAGATGGTGATGGCGCCACAAACTAGAGAGTTTGATAAGCCAAGGAAGTTCGCCACAAGAATCGTGGATTCTTGATAAGAACAAGATGACTCAACCAAGAACCTAGGAGAACAAAATTCTCACAAATGGATTTCAATCCAAAATAACTTCAAAGTTTTCATTCATGTGTTGGGGGGGCGTCTTACATATAGAGGAATTGGCCTAAGATCAATCCTCCCATAATCAATACAATTTAATGCCAAAAGATTCCCTCCCTGATTATGTGGGATTACACTTGTTTCTCAAATTAAAAGTGTGATCTCATAATCAGTACAATTTAATGCAAAAGATTTCCTCCCTAATAAAACAAAACATTAAAAAGGCTAAAAACTTAAAGGAGTTAATTGAGGCATGCAAGCCAAAAGATTCCTCCCAACTAAGCTTCCAAATTCGTGTAAAACTGAAAACAATATTTTCGTCATGATATAACCCGAATCTGGTCAAGAGGCTTGAAATACGATTTGTAGATAATCTCCTAAGCTTTCCAACGCATCAAAGAACGTATCAATCGGAGACTTGTAACTCAAGATACAGGCCAAACAAGAATACAGGTTCATTACAAACGAAAATAAGATTTTCATCAAAACTAATTTGGCCTTAAATTGGACATCATTCTTGGTTTGCATCATTCCCTCCCTCTTGAAGAGAATTCGACCTCGAATTTATTTCCTTAAGGAGTCTTCTTTATCCTCCGGGTTCAAACACAACTCTTTTGAATCCATGGGGCACCTCTCTTGGAATTACTTCTTCAACTTCTTTCAAAATAAAATCATCACCTCTAGACAAAGATAGGAATATCACCTTGATTTATTTTACAATGAGACTCTCAATTTTTTTTCAACCTTTGCCTCACTCTTTTGTTGTTGCACTTTGCTTTTTGTGGTTTGGCCTTCACTATTCTTTTCTTCGTGACCTATGGGAGAAATATTAGACAAAGTAGAAGAATCCCAACATTTGATTCGACAAACTAATCTAGAAGAAGGTATTAGAGTAAAAGATGGCCATGACTTCCCAAGTGAATTTGAAGATGTATTCTCGGCTTTAGGGGAAGGACATTCTCTATTTGTCTTCATCTCCTTATCTTCCTCAAGCATTTCAATTCCAGTTGATTGTTGGCATTCTTCCTTTGGAATCACATCTTCAATTTCATTCATTGTCTTGCAAGATTCCTTTGGAATCACATCTTCAATTTCATTGAATGTCTTGCAAGCTTCCTTTGTAGGAAAACCCTTCTTCTCCAAGCGTCTTAGATATCTTTGCATTTCAAAGGATAGTGTGGCCATGATAGGTGGTAGGAAGAAGAATTTTTTTTTTTTTTTGGGTTTAAAAGAAGAAAAGAAGAAAGGTAGAAGAAGAAGAAAAAAAGTAGAAGATGAAGAACAAAAACTCAAAAAATTCAACCAAACCCTAAGCTTTGATACCACTTGATGACAACCAAATGGTGAGGTTGCCTTGTTGATGATCTATTTGGTTGAATTTTACCAATCACAAACCCAAGTCAGAATTGTGTTGTAATGACAAAGGAAGAAAATGTGAAAGTGGGTGAGGATTAGGGATGGTATGGCGCCACAAACAAAGAGTTTGATAATCCAAGGAAGTTCGCCACAAGAATCGTGGATTCTTGATAAGAACAAGATGGCTCAACTAAGAACCAAGGAGAACAAAATTCTCACAAAAGGATTTCAATCCAAAATAATATCCAAATTGTCATTCATGTGTTAGGGGGGGCGTCTTACATATAGAGGGATTGGCCTAAGATCAATCCTCCCATAATCAATACAATTTAATGCCAAAAGATTCCCTCCCTGATTATGTGGGATTACACTTGTTTCTCAAATTAAAAGTTTGATCTCATAATCAATACAATTTAATGCAAAAGATTTCCTCCCTAATAAAACAAAACATTAAAAAGGCTAAAAACTTAAAGGAGTTAATTGAGGCATGCAAGCCAAAAGATTCCTCCCAACTAAGCTTCCAAATTCGTGTAAAACTGAAAACAATATTTTCGTCATGATATAACCCGAATCTGGTCAAGAGGCTTGAAATACGATTTGTAGATAATCTCCTAAGCTTTCCAACGCATCAAAGAACGTATCAATCGGAGACTTGTAACTCAAGATACAGGCCAAACAAGAATACAGGTTCATTACAAACGAAAATAAGATTTTCATCAAAACTAATTTGGCCTTAAATTGGACATCATTCTTGGTTTGCATCATTCCCTCCCTCTTGAAGAGAATTCGACCTCGAATTTATTTCCTTAAGGAGTCTTCTTTATCCTCCGGGTTCAAACACAACTCTTTTGAATCCATGGGGCACCTCTCTTGGAATTACTTCTTCAACTTCTTTCAAAATAAAATCATCACCTCTAGACAAAGATAGGAATATCACCTTGATTTATTTTACAATGAGACTCTCAATTTTTTTTTCAACCTTTGCCTCACTCTTTTGTTGTTGCACTTTGCTTTTTGTGGTTTGGCCTTCACTATTCTTTTCTTCGTGACCTATGGGAGAAATATTAGACAAAGTAGAAGAATCCCAACATTTGATTCGACAAACTAATCTAGAAGAAGGTATTAGAGTAAAAGATGGCCATGACTTCCCAAGTGAATTTGAAGATGTATTCTCGGCTTTAGGGGAAGGACATTCTCTATTTGTCTTCATCTCCTTATCTTCCTCAAGCATTTCAATTCCAGTTGATTGTTGGCATTCTTCCTTTGGAATCACATCTTCAATTTCATTCATTGTCTTGCAAGATTCCTTTGGAATCACATCTTCAATTTCATTGAATGTCTTGCAAGCTTCCTTTGTAGGAAAACCCTTCTTCTCCAAGCGTCTTAGATATCTTTGCATTTCAAAGGATAGTGTGGCCATGATAGGTGGTAGGAAGAAGAATTTTTTTTTTTTTTGGGTTTAAAAGAAGAAAAGAAGAAAGGTAGAAGAAGAAGAAAAAAAGTAGAAGATGAAGAACAAAAACTCAAAAAATTCAACCAAACCCTAAGCTTTGATACCACTTGATGACAACCAAATGGTGAGGTTGCCTTGTTGATGATCTATTTGGTTGAATTTTACCAATCACAAACCCAAGTCAGAATTGTGTTGTAATGACAAAGGAAGAAAATGTGAAAGTGGGTGAGGATTAGGGATGGTATGGCGCCACAAACAAAGAGTTTGATAATCCAAGGAAGTTCGCCACAAGAATCGTGGATTCTTGATAAGAACAAGATGGCTCAACTAAGAACCAAGGAGAACAAAATTCTCACAAAAGGATTTCAATCCAAAATAATATCCAAATTGTCATTCATGTGTTAGGGGGGGCGTCTTACATATAGAGGGATTGGCCTAAGATCAATCCTCCCATAATCAATACAATTTAATGCCAAAAGATTCCCTCCCTGATTATGTGGGATTACACTTGTTTCTCAAATTAAAAGTTTGATCTCATAATCAATACAATTTAATGCAAAAGATTTCCTCCCTAATAAAACAAAACATTAAAAAGGCTAAAAACTTAAAGGAGTTAATTGAGGCATGCAAGCCAAAAGATTCCTCCCAACTAAGCTTCCAAATTCGTGTAAAACTGAAAACAATATTTTCGTCATGATATAAGCCGAATCTGGTCAAGAGGCTTGAAATACGATTTGTAGATAATCTCCTAATATTTCCAATGCATCAAAGAACGTATCAATCGGAGACTTGTAACTCAAGATACAGCCCAAACAAGAATACGGGTTCATTACAAACGAAAATAAGATTTTCATCAAAACTAATTTGGCCTTAAATTGGACATCATTCTTGGTTTGCATCAAAAACTTCAGCAATTTTGCTCATTTGTTCTGTCGCATAATTGTTTTAAAAACTTTTCTCCTTTTCAATCAACGGGAGGAGAGGACCATGAAC
Source organism: Sophora flavescens (assembly GCA_030762895.1). NCBI lineage: Eukaryota > Viridiplantae > Streptophyta > Magnoliopsida > Fabales > Fabaceae > Sophora > Sophora flavescens. Next base: position 389,552 of record JAUPTC010000034.1, read on the forward strand.
CTTTAACTTATTTGTTAATATTTCCAAGCTTTTAAAATATCCTTCAATCTATAGTTGCTTGCTTTTCTGTATATTAGAAACAGGTCTATATGAACTTACCACCTTTTTTTGGTTCTACTTCCGCCAACAGCTTGGCTGCTTCCTGAAATTAGTCAAATAGCATAATTACTGAATTTTTAGTCCTAAAGTTGAAAATTATTGAGAATAAAGAACTTGAACCATCGCTTATGACAACCACCAATTTCCTAACATCAATCTTAAGGTCATTATTTCAAAGATGCAAAAGATTATTATCTTGCATGCAAGGACTGTTTTCTGGAGTTAAAATCAAAGCATCACTAGTAGTTAAGCATTATAATAACCAAAACAGTAGTTAAGCATGACCAAAACAGTAGTTATGCAGATCCATGATGAAATAAACTGAAATAGAACTATATCTTGGTGATCAATTAGTTATAGGATTATAAATATAAAACAAATTCAACAACCGTACGATGTATTAACCTAAAATATGAAACCAAGTTTTAATTTGTTTATGAATCTAAAGAAACTTGCCTCAGAATCTCAGCTTTGACAGAGTCGCTTCTGAAGGATGCTGGTATTGTTGTTGCAAACGTAACCTGTCATTTGGCAGATCATAGTATCTTTACTTCATTTTCATTTTGCAAGATATGTAATTATAAAGTGAACGCATCTATTGTCTAGTTGTGGCGGTGGAAACTTATGTTGTTGTACTAGTTTACATTCAGAGTGTATTTGTTCTAGAAAATATAAAATAGGATAGAGAGATTTTCACATTTGTACACTTCTCACCATTTAAAAACTGATCCTACCTCATTTTCTGATCACTATACTATATTTCTGTACCTCTAAAAATGATGAAATTAAAGTTGTTACACTATAAAAATATTGACTGTGCCATGTCCCATGTGTGACTAACATGCTGGAATATTCAATGTTACTGCAAACATGGCATTCAAATATATATATATATATATATATAAATAACTGCGAATGGTGATCATGTTGCAAGCAATATAATATTGGATAAAGAAAGTATGAGGGTACGTTGGATTATCATGGAAAAATTGATTACTTATGAAAATATAAACATAATCTAGCTAGCTACAAGGAAACTTGACAAAACAAAGTCTTGATAGATCACTTGAAAAATAAAGATAATCACCTTATCCATTCCTCATAAGTACTCAACACAAGAATAGTTAACTGCTAAAACCAGTTAAAGGTTACGTGATGCACTCAAACACCGTCTATTTTTTAGGATTGATCCATGGATATAAGTAAGAAGGGCCAATTAATTCTAAAACCACACAGATGCATGGCCGATTTCATAATCATCCCCAAAGACAAAATATGTGCATTACATAGTGAACTTTCAAACTCTTTGACCCTTGGACAGAATCAGATTAAGTACACCAACAAAAAAGAAAACAATATCCATTGAAACCAAGAGTTTAACATTCTACATACCAAGCATGAGAATCCATTCAGACACAAAAGTACAAATTTCATGGGAAGGGAACTTGTTACAACCTCTGAATCACAAAGTTCATAAAGTAATAAAATCTAAATCAATTCAAGTTTTTCATTAAACATGTGGTATGCGAGCACAGGGGATTCTCGGAGAATCCTTCCAGTGTTCATTTATCTAGTCACTGCAAAGCATGAGAGTATAAATAAGAGATACATTAACCCATTGTATACTGAGACTCCGACTCCCTAAAGTCACTACTAGTCAAACATATCAGAATGGTAAATCTCATTCCATTTCGTGTTTGATCTATATCCGGCAATGCACGAGGCTTGTATTCCCACGAACTAAATGGAAAGCACAAGCACAATATCACTTGTTTGATGCAGATGCATATTGGGTACTTAAATAGACGCTTCATGTACTATGTATTTGCAAAGCAACAAGCACAAGGGAGTGACCTGAACATACTAGATTCACTTATAAAAACAAAAATATTCGGATCAGTTATGCGTATAAGCTAGAAATGCCAGTCACTCGCCAAATCAGTCGTCCTAAGTGAAAACTCAAACTAAACTTCACTTGCCTGCTTACCAAATAATGAAGCAATCGGTAACACAATGCGCTCCTCTAATTCCTCTTGGTACCTTTCTTTCTTGTTCTTCTTACCGACGGGTATCTGAATATCAAAATATGTATGTAACCATTCAGTGTAATTCTATGGAAGTACAAGTTACCAAACAGGAAAGCATGAAGTAAACATATGAAATTCAACAAAAAAATCAAATCAACATCCATAGCAACAATAACAATCCATTCCAAAACTATCTAATAATAAAACTTTGATAATTCTTCAAATGAGCAAATAGTAGTTGAAGGGTTATATCAACACTTGCCTTACCCATAAAAGCTGCAATTGATTTTCAATTGCTCATCTCTCCTTATTTTTCATTCCATAAATACAAACTACAGGGCCATGGAAGAGAATGATGTAAATATACCTGACCTGAGAGTCCAAATGATCGAGAGCTGGGCAAAGATACTGAGACGCAACAATCAATCGAAGCAAGGGATAGGAGTCCGCTCACTGTGTTGGGGCGCCGTTCCGCCGTCCCGCCGTGCGTGGTTCTACGAAGAAGGTGAGGATAGGGAAACGATTGAAGAAGGAAATCCAAAAACAAAGAGAAGAAAGAAAGTCAGAAAAGAAAAAGAAGAAAAATAGGGTTACCTACTAATCAGTGATGACGATGGAGGTGCTTCAATCAGTGGACGAATAGGAGTCCGCTCCCTGTGTTGGGGCGCCATTCCGCCGTCCCGCCGTGCATCGTTCTGCGAAAAAGGTGAGGAAATTTCTAAAGGTTAATAATTCATTTTACCATTTTGAGCTCCTTAAAAACTCAATTTCATTACCCTTGAAACATGATTTTATTCCTTTATGACCTGCACAATTATCAAAGTCTCCTAAGGTTGAGATGGTTGATAATTTGGTCAGGAAAATATCTGAAAAAAGGATGATGAAGGCATAATCAGGGAACTTCTAATGGATTTCTACACAAGTTTAGAAAAGAGAAAGCTAGATAATATATATTTAAGGATGGTGTAAGTGAATCACAATTTAATCAAAGTCATTTTGGTATAAGCTGAACACTTTAAGAGGTTTTAAATACAGTAAAAACAGTTTTGGAAGAATAACACTTTCTTCTTATTTTCATTTTTCCTTTAAACACTTATTTCTTTGGTTTTTAAAGTATCACTTTGGCAAATCAAAATATAACGTACGATTAAAATAGTTATCAATCCATTTCTAAAACCTTAATCAAAATTAAAGTTCCAAAATAATTGTTCAAAACTACATACTTTTTCCTTTATGGATTTAACTTTCATTTTCTCACTTAAGGATATTAAAGTCGCTTAAGTTTCAAGGATTGGAGTTAAACTCCCATTTCCATTCACATTTGGCCAAAATCCAATCACAACCAAAGTGAAGGTTACACTTCACTAAACAATCTCACAATTATCCATATGCATCAATATATCAAGTTATATCAAATAATCAAGTTATTTACAATAAATAGCCAAGTGTTAAATCCTCACTTTGATCTAATGATCAAAGTGATGGTTTTCAACATGTCAAAAATCATTTTCCAACCAAGCAATCGCACCAATAAACATAAATCAAACAACAATTAACCACTACAATCATGTCCTCATAAGGGACTAATTAAACAAAGTGGAAAATCCTTAATTTAGGATTTTCCGACAACCAGATAAATAAAGCCATTTTCACATCCACCAATATGGTGTGACGTGGTTCACTTCCCCCTTACCTCTTGTACACAAGAGATTATCATTTCCTTTATTTTTCAATAGTCAGCTTCCTTTTAAGCAAAGCTGCACAAAGCCAAACCCCAGCTAGCAACCCGACGACATTCCAGTTTCCTCTGACACCTTGCAACATGACTCATGTTAGCTCCCGAAGAAATACAACCTGCTTCCCCAAGTAAACAAAACCATGACAACATCCCGGAGAGGGAGTCAAAACATATTCAACAATCAGACAAATCAGACAAATAGGTATCTATCACCAACTACTAACTCTAAGTTGATTTAAACACTTAATTTTACAAACAGGGTCACTTTCTACAGAAATCAGATTTAGGCAAAATTACAATTAGTCATCAAAATTGGAGAAAATGGATTTGACATTAGAAATACGAAATCAGTTTGTCAGAACATCGATTAACAATCCCAATTACATAGAAACATAGTTAATTTCACAAAAACATAATTAATTTTACAATTACATAATCAATTTCAAATAAAATTAGATTGAGGCTTTAAGGTTCATAACATAAATTGGGGAAAATTCATTATAATCAAAGAATAATGAAATTACTTTAGGGAAACACTAATTCATAGTCCCAATGGCACAAAACAATGTTCAGTTTCAAAATTGAAATCTGAAATTAAAGGGTTAGGGTTTGCAAACTGATTTGAGGATTCTTGAAATGAAGATTAGTAAGGATGAAAATCACTCACCCAAGACGGTGGAGCTCCGTTTCACGACTGCAAGATGGCCAAGTCCGAAACCAAACACCCCAGCACTAGCAGCCGCACGGTGGCCGGACACATAGGGACCAAGAGAGTAAAACTATTATTATTTTTATTTATTTTGATAAAAGTTAAATTTGAGTGATTAAAATTGAGTCTAAAATAAATAAATAATGTTGGCCCTTGGATATAAAAATAATGAGTGACAAATATATACTTTCAAAATTCAAATTAGAGTAAAGATTGATGATTGAATTTATCAACCGAGAAAATTAGTGATCCAAAATTAATCTCCAGTAAACATTAAACTAATTTATTTTCAAATCTAAAATTAAATAGAGTAACATCTGACAATAAATTCATTTGAATCATATTATTTAAAATATTTTTATAAACACATAAAATAGTGACAATAGTGTAATATTATTGTCTTGTAAGCATGTATACACTGCAATAACGCAGTGTTAACACACTCAAAATATTTTAAATGAGATAATGAAATTACTCAAACTAAACAACATAAAAATAACCAAAAATAAACATCCACATGATTAATTATTTCAATAAAATAATTTAAATTATATGTGAAAAACTGGGGTGTTACACTTAACACACAATATCAAAAGGTAACTAGAAATTAAAAAATTCCTCACTACACTCCCTCACTTGTGCACACAAATGTATTTCACTCGAATTGACTTTTTCCACACAAGATGTAATTTTCACTCTTGCTTTTTTCCACTCAATTGTTCTCTTTTAGGCCTTAGATGAGTCAAACACAATCCACACAAAAATCCAAAATCAAGTAACAAAATTTCACAAAACTTATCAAAACAAAGGAAACAAAAGGAAAGGCTAGAAAAGGGAAAGTTTTGAGAATAATGAAAACAAGAAAGAAGGGAAACTCTTCAAGAGAACAAATTTGCACAATTTTTTTTTTCAATAATCGATTATTGTAATCGATTTTGGTCTCACTAACTTTTGAATAATCAATTATGGGTTTGGGATAATCGATTATGACCTTTTTTTAAAAAAATCGATTTTTGTAATTGATTTTGGGTTCACTGACTTTGGAATAATCGATTATTTAATCTCTATGTTTTGATGCTAACAAAAGGATTAAATTTGCTTGGCAAAGTATTAGTTGAGATCTAACAAGTGAGTTCAGTTTATGCAGGAATATCCAAAATAATATAAGGTATAGAATGCTTGGACTCGTGCAAAGAATTACCCGTCCAAAGGTTATTTAAACTGTTTATATGATAAGTAGATTGGTTTTCCTTAGTAGACGAGGCTATAATTGAATACCTAAATAACTTGTTAGGTATAGCAAGTCCAAAGACTTGAAAATAAGCGCGTCCATTGTGACACGTCAGCAGACGTGAGCTATAATTGAAACTCAAGTATACATTCATTATGCCTAACTAAAATTCAGTAGACGTCCGTGGTGCCACATCACTGGACGGAGTCTCTCTAAGGACTTAGCAAGTCCAAAGACTTTAGTTGGCGAGCGCTTCTACTACATTAGTAGACGAGCGCTTCTACCACATTAGTGGACAAACGCTTCTGCCACATCAGTGGACGAGCAGAATAAAATCTTGTATAGATTCGTCTTAAAACTAAGTAGACGGCTATATATGTTTTATGTCTTTAATACCTTGAATATAATTTAATGCAATCTGGTCCACAATGAATTTATTTCAAATGATTGATATTTATTTCAAAGGAATATATGTTCTTTATTATTATTAACTTCTTGTCCCTTTATGAGAAAGTTCATAGTACTATCAAGGTAATACAAAAATCAATATAGTACAATTGGAATTACAAAACAATATGTACGATGACATCTTTATTGTTGAACAAAACCTGGGTTATACACAAAGGAGGAAAGAAAGTTTTTAAGGTACAACTGCTCAAAATAGTGAGCCTCCATTTTGTGATTTTCTGATAACCAAGAATGCTTTTCAACATAGCCAAAATCAAGCTATCAGACTCAATGGATATCATGCATTAAATGTTATCTCTAAACGGGATTATTCAAAGTAACTGTTGAAGAATTACCATAGTAGAAGAAGGTCACTATAAACAGAAGAACTACTTTTCCTAGCCTAACTTCTGCCAATACAATTCTTGAGAAGACAATCTCTTATTCTTTCATTCTTTCAAAAGCAAAAGTCTGTATTCATTCAGTTTGAATTTTCTTGTAATATTCAATTGATCTTAAATTGTCATACTCTCACACTTAGTGAGTTAAGAAGATCAACTTTTAAATCTCTGTGATAGAGTTAGAGCCTGGAGAGGCTTGGTAAGAAAGGAATACTTGTAGCCTGAAGAGGTGTTGAATACTTGTTGTGTAATCTATTTGGAGAAATAGTGGAAAAATCCTTCAAGTCGAAGGGACTGGATGTAGCTATTGGTTGGAAGATAGTGAACCAGGATAAAATCTCTTGCGTGAATTTTATGTCCCTAAACTCTTCAGTTTTATTTGCTTATAATAACTGTGGGGTTTTGATATTGCTTTTGTTGATCTTTTAAAAAGGATTTCTTATGTGCTTTATCTTTTTATCTTCTGCTTGTGAAAAAGTTGTTCAAAAGGGTTTTTGCGAAAATAATTAACAAACACAATTCAACACCCCCCTCCTTCTTGTGTTTGCATGTGCTAACTTCAGTTGATATCATATCTCAGCCTTGACAGGGTTGAGGATATAAGGGCAGTACGATCCTACAATCATGGATGCAGAAGGACAAGTTATCAACAGACCTCCTCTCTTCGATGGAACTGATTATGATTATTGGAAAAACAGGATGATGGCATTCTTGGATGCACAGAAAGTTGACATCTGGAAATTAATTGAAAATGGCTACACTATGCCAAGGAGTGAAGTTGGAGCTGTAGTGCCTAGAGCTGAATGGACTCAAGAGCAGAAAAGCCAACATCAACTAAACTTGAAAGCTAATCACTATCTCATGTGTGCTATCGCCAGATCTAAGCATGACAAGGTTCATAGTTGTAACACAGCTAAAGAAATCTGGGATACTCTTGCACTAGCTCATGAAGGTTCCTCATAAGTGAAGGAATCAAAGATAAGCATGTTGGTTCGCTAGTATGAGCTATTCAAGATGGTTGATCATGAAAATATAGATCATATGTTTGGAAGATTCCAAACAATTACCAACAGTCTCGGGTCTCTTGGAAAGGTTTATGAAAATAGAGATCATGTGAGAAAAATTTTGAGAAGTCTCTCAAAGCAGTGGAGACCTAAGGTAACTGCTATCCAGGAAGCAAAGAATCTGAATACTCCTTCTCTGGAAGAGCTTCTAGGGTCATTAAAAGTTCATGAACTTTAACTTAATGAAGAGGAAAACTTCAGAAAAGGAAAGTCCGTTGCCTTAAAGACCAAGAAAGCTAGTTCCTCAAAGATTCTTAAAGCTGCCGAGTCTTCAGATGAAGCTGATTCATCAAATAATGAAGATGACTCATATGAGGATGAACTATCCTTCATCTCCAGAAAAATCCAACACATATGGAGAAAGAAAGGTGGATTCAGAAGGAAATAGCTCAACAAAAAGTTCTCCAACGAGAAGTCAGATTCCAAGGAGAAAGGTCCACCCATGTGCTTTGAATGTAAGAAACCAGGACACTTCAAAGCTGACTGCCCAGAGCTGAAGGAGAAAAAGAAGAAAGGCTTGATGCCTACTTGGGAGGATCTTGACCTGTCTTCTTTAGATGAAGAAGATGAAGCAGGAGAAGAAGCAAACATTTGCTTCATGGCTGACACTGCATCATAAAGTGAATTCATTGATGCTGAGGTAATAGAATCTGATCCATCTACTCTTCAAACTGTTTTTGATGAATTACTGTATGAATCATGCATACTGTCTAAAGAGTATAAGAGTCTCAAAAAGAATTTTACTAAACTTTCTAGAGATTATGATAAGGTATGCGCACTAAATCAAAGCCTTAGGGATGAAAATGAAACATTAAAATCAAACAATGTTAGTCTGACAGACAAAACTAAGTGTATGATAAGAGATCACCTAGGACCGTCTTGAAAACAGGCAAAGGACACAAGGAACTTGACCCTAACCGCGACCTGCCGGTAGAACCAAAGTTATCAAAGAAGCGTGACCCTAACCGCGACCTGCCGGTAGAACCAACACTATAGAGTTCTTAACCCAAGAACAAAGGAAAAGCTCTCACAATAGAGAAACTCTCAAATTTCATTAATCATCAAAATCTGAATTGTGTAGTACAAGAGTTCCCTATTTATAGCCTAACTATGAAATACAAGAAATAAATTCCCACTACCATGCATTTACCACATACATTGACAAATGCATGTACACTACCTAGAAAGTAAGCATAATCAAGGTGTTAAATTCCCACCAGCCATTATTATGACTTATGGAACTACTAGGAAGCATTTATTGGACTTAGGGGAAAACTAAAAGTCACCAGAAAATTGTGCCCAAAATAACTACGAAAATTACAAATAAAAATGGTAAAAATTGGACTTTAATTATTATCTAATCATCCCATTGATAAAGTCCACTGATCAGCCCTTGAATGCTTCTTGTCTTTTGAATTGGGCCTTCCAAAACAGTCTTCAAGTTGGACTGAAATCAACCTCATCAAGTTGGAGCAAAGTGACCTAATTTGGAGCAGCCTCTAATGCATGTTGGTCTTCCTTCTTTTTGATCATTATGATTAGGCCTTTTAAAGCTTGCTTCATCCTCTTAGTGTTCGACCTAGTCATAGGACCTCCAATTCCATGCAAAGGATCTTCAGATGGGCTGGCTGCATCTCTATCATTCCCTCCCTCTTCGAAAGGATTCATCCTCGAATCTTATCCATCACCTACATCAAACAAAGATAGATCAGCCACATTAAAAGTAGCACTCACATTACCATATTCACTTGGCAATTCCAGCTTGTAGGCATTGTCATTTATCTTGTCTAGGACTTGAAAAGGCCCATCTCCTCTTGGAAGCAATTTGGATTTCCTTTGAATAGGAAACCTTTCCTTCCTCATATGAACCCATACCCAATCTCCAGGTTCAAAAATAACCTTAACACGCCCTTATTTGCTTGCTTGGCATATTGTTCATTCTTCTTCTCAATGTTGGCTCGAACTTTTGCATGCAACTCCTTAATAGCATCTGCCTTTTTCTTACCATCCAAATTAGCATACTCATTAGTAGGCAAAGGTAAGATATCCAAAGGAGTCAAAGGATTAATGCCATATACAATTTCAAAAGGAGAATAGGAAGTTGTAGAATGAACACTCCTATTATAAGTAAATTCAACATGTGGCAAGCATTTTTCCCAATTTTTCAAATTCTTTTGAATGATAGCACGCAACAAGGTAGTAAGTGTCCTATTTACCACTTCAGTTTGTCCATCCGTTTGAGGATGTGCAACGGTTGAAAACAAGTGTTTTGTTCCCAGCTTATTCCACAAAGTTCTCCAAAAATGGCTTAGGAACTTTACGTCTCTATCACTCACTATTGTCCTTGGCAATCCATGCAAGCGCACCACTTCTCTAAAGAAGAGATCAGCAATATGTGTTGCATCATTTGTTTTAGAACATGCAATGATTCAATGTGCCATTTTGCTAAACCTATCAACAACAACAAATATACGGTCTTTGCCACCTTGAGATCGAGGCAGCCCTAACACAAAATCCATTGAAATATCAGTCCAAGGTTGATTGGGAACAGGCAAAGGTGTATAGAGACCATGGGACATGACTTTAGATTTAGCTTGTTTACATGTTATGCACTTATTACAAACAGATTGCACATCATGCTTCATGCTAGGCCAATAAAAATGTTCATGCAGAATTTCCAAGGTCCTTTTTACTCCAAAATGTCCCATCAACCCTCCACCATGACTTTCCCTAACTAACATCTCACGCAGAGAACAAACAGGCACACACAATTTATTTTTCTTAAACAAGAACCCATCATGTCTATAATAGTCCCCAAAAGCATGTTTAGAGAAAGAATCCCATACTTTAACAAAGTCAGAATCATTAGCATACAAGTCCTTTATAAGATCAAAACCAAGTAACTTAGTTTGCAAGGAAGTAAACAATGCGTACCTTCGGGACAATGCATCAGCAACTATGTTTTCCTTACCATTCTTGTACTTGATCACGTAAGGAAACATCTCAATGAATTCCAACCACTTAGCATGTCTCTTTTGAAGCTTACCTTGAGATCTTAGAAACTTCAAGCTTTGATGGTCAGAATGAATTATGAATTCTCTTGGCCACAAGTAGTGTTACCATGTTTGCAAGGCCCTCACCAATGTGTACAACTCCTTGTCATATGTGGAATAATTCAATATTGCCTCATTCAGCTTTTCACAAAAGTATGCAATTGCTTTAGAGTCCTGCATCAATACAGCCCCTATCCCAACACCAGAAGCATCACATTCAATTTCAAAAGCTTTATCAAAATTAGGCAAACAAAGCACAGGTGCATTAGTCAACTTATCTTTCAACAATTTAAAAGCTTTTTCATGAACTTCAGTCCACTTGAACACAACATTCTTTTTTTACAAGTTCATTTAAAGGTGCAGCAATTGAACTAAAGTTCTTCACAAACCTTCTATAGAAACTTGCTAAACCATGAAAACTTCTTACCTCATTGGCATTCTTAGGAACTGGCCATTCCTTAATTGCCCTTACCTTTTCTTCATCCACACTTACTCCTTTGGAACTTATAACAAAACCCAAAAACACAACAGATTCAAGGCAAAATGAACACTTTTTCAGATTGGCATACAATTTATTTTCTCTCAAGACATTAAGAACATCATGCAAATGATCAACACGTTCATCCAAAGTTTTGCTATAAACCAAAATATCATCAAAGTACACTACCACAAATTTTCCATTGAAAGAACGCAAAACGTGATTCATTAACCTCATGAAGGTGCTGGGTACATTAGTTAAGCCAAATGGCATCACTAACCACTCATACAAACCATATTTTGTTTTAAAAGCTGTTTTCCATTCATCACCTTCTTTCATGCGAATTTGATAGTATCCACTCTTCAAATCAATTTTAGAAAACACACAAGAACCATGCAACTCATCAAGCATATCATCCAATCTAGGGATAGGATATCTATACTTTACAGTGATTTTGTTTATGGCTCGACAGTCAGTACATATGCGCCATGTTCCATCTTTTTTTGGAACCAAGATCACAGGAACAACACATGGGCTAAGACTCTCCCTCACAAATCCCTTTTGCAAGAATTCATCCACTTGCCTTTGAATCTCCTTTGCTTCCTCGGGACTTGATCTATAGGTTGGTCTGTTTGGTAGTGAAGCACCTGGGACGAGGCCAATTTTATGTTCAATACCTCTTAAAGGAGGTAATCCACGGGGAACCCCTTCTGGAAAAACATCAACAAATTCCTGCAATAAGGAAACAAACTCACTAGGCATAGAAGAATTAAGGTCGTTAGTGAGAAAAACATCCTTGTACATGAGTACAAGTAGCTGCTCTCTAGCTATGAAAGCACTCTCAACCTCTCTTTTCTTTGCAAATGCACCCACTCTCTTATTTTTCTCTTCTTTGTTTTCTGACTTTTTTTGCTCACTCTCATTTTTCTTATCTTTCCTCTCTTTTTATTTTAAGCTCATTTGCTCTTCTCTCAACTTACACTCTCTTGAAATTCTGATTTGGTCAGCATAAGCCTCCGTAGGTTGGAGAGGTGTTAAAACAATGGTACGATTGTTCATAACAAGACTGTATCTATTTTTGTACCCATCATGAGTAACTCTTCTATCAAATTGCCATGGACGCCCAAGAAGTAAATGTCCAGCATGCATAGGAGCCACATCACAAAGAACTTCATCCTTGTACTTCCCAATAGAAAATGAAATTAACACTTGCTTAGTCACCCTTATGTCTCCACGATCATTCAACCACTAGAGTCTATATTGATTTGGATGCTTTAAAGTGGGCAAACTCAGTTTCTCAACCAACAAGGCGCTAGCAACATTTGTGCAACTACCACTATCAATGATTAAACTGCATACCTTATTATTGACATGGCATCTTGTATGAAAGATATGCTCACGTTGCTCATCATCACCATTTACTTTAGGTTGCATGTTAAGAGCACGCCTAGTAACAAGTACATCTCCATTTACAGGTTTAGCAACCTCAACATTACTACAATCCTCCAAAGATGGCATATCATCATCACTTGAGCTCACACTCTCTATATCTCCATTGTCCAACAATATCATGGCTCTTTTATTTGGGCATTGAGAAGCAATATGCCCAATTCCTTGACACCTATAACATTTGACATCACGAGATCTAGAAGATGAATTAGTCTCCATTTTACCTTTGGGTACAACAATTGATTTTTTGGCCTTTGCATCTTCTTTTGTCTTTGGCACAGATTTGTTGTTTTGCCAATTTGATTTCCATGAAGAATTAGAAGGAAATTTGGAAGTGCTCTTAGCTTTTAGTTGCCTTTCCACTTGAATAGCTTTGTGCAGCAAATCGTCCATCTCCACATAATGTTGCAATTCTACCACATCAGCTATCTCCTTCTTTAATCCTCCAATGAATCTAGCCATAGTTGCCTCTCGGTCTTCTTCAACATTTGCTATAATCATGTCTATTTCCATCTCCTTGTAGTAATCTTCCACACTCATAGAACCTTGAGTTAGGCTTTGCAATCTCCGGTACAAGTCCCTATGATTTGAGCCCAATGAAGACCATGGATCAAGAAGCACTACAAGGACATGGTGGGCCTAAGTCAAGAGCTAAAGTCAAGAAAGCCCAAGTTATAAACCAAATAGTGTCAACCTTGATGGAAATAAGCCCAAGTTCAAGTTTTAATGGAGTAGGGGCCAAAATGCTTACTTATCTCATCCAACTTGAAGACCCATGATGGCTTGGAAGCCCACTTCTCAAAAGTATTATTTTCTAGTTTATTTTAATTCAATAAAAGTGTAATAAATTTTGGACGGTGCACATGTGAATTGGGAGGGCAACCTTTGGCTTGCATGCCTAGGAAACTCATTTTTAGTCATGAGCCACTTTTATTATCCACTTAGTTTTCATTAGTTGTTTTAATTAGTCACTTAGTGGATTAATTATTGTTTTATGGGGAATTAGTCACATTAAGATGACAATTTTGTAAGCATATTATATGCACCCCATTTTCCTATATGTATGCATCTAGAACATGAATAAAAAAAAAAGAAAACTTTGATGTTCAATTTGGTTTTTACCAATTGTGAGAGTGTTCTCTCTTGGGTTCTTCATTGAACCACCCTTGTTCTTATCAAGAATCCAAGATTCTTGTGGCGAACCTCACCTTGGCTTATCAAATCCACTTGGATTTGTGGCGCCTACCTCCCATTTCTCATCTTATCCAATTTTTTATTTCATCTTCTTCTATAATTTTTGTTGCCACTCAAGGATAGATTCGAAAATTTACATGATCCTTTTTTTTTTGGATCATATCAGCTAGGGACAAATCTTTTCCTCATGGCCGCCTTCATCTCTTCCCATGTACGAATAGGCCTCTCCCCATTTCTCCACCTACTAATAACAAATTGATCCCACCAAATATGATGCAAACCAAGGATGATGTCCAATTTGAGGCCAAATTAATATTTTTTATGAAAATTTTATTTTCATTGTGGTGAACCCGTATGCTTGATTTGGTCAGATCTTGAGCTACGAATCTCCGATTGATGCATTCTTTGGTGCGTTGTAAAGCTTAGGGAATTATATACAAATCATATCTCAGGCCTCTTGACCAAATTCGTCTTCTATCATGGTGAAAAAGGGCTGAAAGTTTAATACGAATTCTTGGACCTTAAATGAGTTATATGTTAATTGGGCTACACTAAGCTTGATGAATGAGCAAGGCCCATTATGAATGGTGACTGGCACGTTTTTAAAACTTACAAAGGAGAGCAACCTTTGGCTTGCATGCCTAGGTAACTCCTTTAGAAGTTATGGAACCACTTTTATTATTTTATTAAGTACGATAGTTATGTTCTTTTGATAACCACTTAGTGGAGAGTTATGTCTAGTTATTAGGAGTTTATGTCATCATATGATGACCTTTGGTTTTTATTTCCCTATGCTATATGTACACACCTATTACATGATGAATGATAACTTTGAGTTCATTTTGGATTGATTCCAATTGTGAGAGTGTTTTCTCTCTTGGGTTCTTCATTGAGCCAACCCTTGTTCTTATCAAGAATCCAAGATTCTTGTGGCGAACCTCACATTGGCTTATCAAATCCACTTGGATTTGTGGCGGCTACCTCCCATTTCTCATCTTATCCAATTTTGTATTTCATCTTCTCCTATAATTTTTGTTGTCACTCAAGGATAGATCCGAAAATATATATGTTCTTTGTTAGGATCATATCATTTGAATGATGCAAACCAAGGATGATGTCCAATTTGAGGCCAAATTAATATTTTTGATGAAAATTTTATTTTCATTGTGGTGAACCCGTATGCTTGATTTGGTCAGATCTTGAGATACGACTCTCCAATTAATGCATTGTTTGGTGCGTTGGAAAGCTTAGGGAATTATCTACAAAACATATCTCAGGCCTCTTGACCAAATTCGGCTTCTATCATGGTCAAAAAGGGCTTCAAGTTTAATACTAATTCTTGGACCTTAAATGAGTTATATGTTAATTGGGCTACACTAAGCTTGATGAATGAGCAAGGCCCATTATGAATGGTGGCTGGCACGTTTTTGGAACTTACAAAGGAGAGCAACCTTTGGCTTGCATGCCTAGGTAACTCCTTTAGAAGTTATGGAACCACTTTTATTGTTTTCTTAAGTAGGATAGTTATGTTCTTTTATTTCCCTATGCTATATGTACACACCTATTACATGATGAATGATAACTTTGAATTCATTTTGGATTGATTCCAATTGTGAGAGTGTTTTCTCTCTTGGGTTCTTCATTGAGCCAACCCTTGTTCTTATCAAGAATCCATGGTTCTTGTGGAGAACCTCACATTGGCTTATCAAATCCCCTTGGATTTGTGGCGCCTACCTCCCATTTCTCATCTTATCCAATTTTATATTTCATCTTCTTCTATAATTTTGCTTGGTCACTCAAGGATAGATCCGAAATTTTACATGCTCCTTTCTTAGTATCATATCATTTGGTATCTAGAGCCATCCTTCCTAGAGTGACTTATGATTTTGTTTTTTCAACTTTTTTCGGAAGTTTGAATTTTTCTTAGTGGGTTCTTCATGGAGTCACTAATGAAGAAAAATGATGCCAAGAAAATGGAGGATCTTTTCTATTCTAGATGCTATGTGAAGGACAAGATATGTAGCTTGGTCATTGATAGAAAGGGTTACATCAACCTAGCTAGTACCACCATGGTGAAAAAGTTGGGACTTCCTCTTCTAGAGCATCCACAACCGTATGTCATTTGGAGCATCCCGGAGTTTTGTGATTTCGGTGACGTGATGGTGAACAAACAAGTACGAGTGCCATTCCGGATTGGGAGATATGAGGATGAGGTGTTATGTGATGCGGTGCCTATAGAAACAAGGCACTTGGTACTTGGGCGTCCTTGGAGAGCTGAACGAGAAGCGAAATATGATGTCTACAACAATAGGTGCTCATTTGTATTTAATAATCGTAAAATTACTCTTGGATCATTGTCACCAAAACAAGTGTATGAAGATCAAATGTACTTGAAAGGAGAGAGTGAGAAAAAAAGAATGATTGAGAAAACAATAAAAGAAGAGTGTTCGATGAATGAGGAAAGCAAAGAAGGAGAAGTAATAAAAAAAGAAAGCCATGAGAAAAAGGTAGAAGAAAAGGGAATGGAGGAAAAAAAATAGAATGAAAAAGATGTTGAGAAAAAGGTGGCGACTGCATTTTTTGAATGGGAAAATAAAAAGAAAAAAATTGAGGCAAAGGTTGAAAGAAGAATTGAGAGTCTTCCTATAAAAGAAAATAAGGTGAAGGGAGCAATGTTGGCAAGGCAGCCTATATATATCTTTCTATGTAAAGATGCTTGTTTGACTACTAATGCAAACTCTTTGCCTAGAGGTGATGACTCTATTTTGAAGGAAGTTGAAGAAGCAATTCCAAGAGAGGTGCCCCATGGATTCAAAATGGTTGTGTTTGAACCCGGAGGATAAAGAAGACTCCTTAAGGCAATAAATTCGAGGTCGAATTCTTTTCAAGAGGGAGGGAATGATGCAAACCAAGGATGATGTCCAATTTGAGACCAAATTAATATTTTTGATGAAAATTTTATTTTCAATGTGGTGAACCCGTATGCTTGATTTGGTCAGATCTTGAGCTCGGAATCTCCGATTGATGCATTATTTGGTGCATTGGAAAGCTTAGGGAATTATCTACAAATCATAAATCATGCCTCTTGACCAAATTCGGCTTCTATCATGGTGAAAAATGGCTGAAAGTTTAATACGAATTCTTGGACCTTAAATGAGTTATATGTTAATTGGGCTACACTAAGCTTGATGAATGAGCAAGGCCCATTATGAATGGTGGCTGGCACGTTTTTGGAACTTACAAAGGAGAGCAACCTTTGGCTTGCATGCCTAGGTAACTCCTTTAGAAGTTATGGAACCACTTTTATTATTTTCTTAAGTAG
>JAUPTC010000034.1:407263-482487 GCA_030762895.1 Sophora flavescens
AGAAATGGGAGGTAGGCGCCACAAATCCAAGGGGATTTGATAAGCCAATGTGAGGTTCGCCACAAGAATCTTGGATTCTTGATAAGAACAAGGGTTGGCTCAATGAAGAACCCAAGAGAGAAAACACTCTCACAATTGGAATCAATCCAAAATGAAATCAAAGTTATCATTCATCATGTAATAGGTGTGTACATATAGCATAGGGAAATAAAAACCAAAGGTCATCATAAGATGACATAAACTCCTAATAACTAGACATAACTCTCCACTAAGTGGTTATTTAAAGAACATAACTATCCTACTTAAGATAATAATAAAAGGGGTTCCATAACTTCTAAAGGAGTTACCAAGGCATGCAAGCCAAAGGTTGCTCTCCTTTGAAAGTTCCAAAAACGTGCCAGCCACCATTCATAATGGGCCTTGCTCATTCAACAAGCTTAGTGTAGCCCAATTAACGTATAACTCATTTAAGGTCCAAGAATTCGTATTAAACTTGCAGCCCTTTTTCACCATGATCGAAGCAGAATTTGGTCAAGCGGCCTGAGATATGATTTGTATATAATTCCCTAAGCTCTCCAACGCACCAAAGAATACATCAATCGGAGATTGGTAGCTCAAGATCTAACCAAATCAAGCATACGGGTTCACCACAATGAAAATAAAATTTTCATCAAAAATATTAATTTGGCCTCAAATTGGACATCATCCTTGGTTTGCATCATTCCCTCCCTCTTGAAAAGAATTCGACCTCGAATTTAGTGCCTTAAGGAGTCTTCTTTATCCTCCGGGTTCAAACACAACCATTTTGAATCCATGGGGCACCTCTCTTGGAATTGCTTCTTCAAGTTCCTTCAAAATAGAGTCATCACCTCTAGCCAAAGAGTTTGCATTAGTAGTCAAACAAGCATCTTTACATAGAAAGATATATATAGGCTGCCTTGCCAACATTGCTCCCTTCACCTTATTTTCTTTTATAGGAAGACTCTCAATTCTTCTTTCAACCTTTGCCTCAATTTTTTTCTTTTTATTTTCCCCTTCAAAAAATGCAGTCTCTACCTTTTTCTCAACATCTTTTTCATTCTGTTTGTTTTCCTCCATTTCCTTTTCTTCTACCTTTTTCTCATGGCTTTCTTTTTTTATTACTTCTCCTTCTTTGCTTTCCTCATTCACCGAACACTCTTCTTTTATTGTTTTCTCAATCATTCTTTTTTTCTCACTCTCTCCTTTCAAGTACATTTGATCTTCATACACTTGGTTTGGTGACGATGATCCAAGAGTAATTTTACGATTATTGTAGACATCATATTTCGCTTCTCGTTCAGCTCTCCAAGGACGCCCAAGTACCAAGTGCCTTGTTTCTATAGGCACCACATCACATAACACCTCATCCTCATATCTCCCAATCCGGAATGGCACTCATACTTGTTTGTTCACCATCACGTCACCGAAATCACTAAACTCCGGGATGCTCCAAATGACATACGGTTGTGGATGCTCTAGAAGAGGAAGTCCCAACTTTTTCACCATGGTGGTACTAGCTAGGTTGATGTAACCCTTTCTATCAATGACCAAGCTACATATCTTGTCCTTCACATAGCATATAGAATAGAAAAGATCCTCCATTTTCTTGGCATCATTTTTCTTCATTAGTAACTCCATGAAGAACCCACTAAGAAAAATTCAAACTTCCGAAAAAAGTTGAAAAAACAAAATCATAAGTCACTCTAGGAAGGATGGCTCTAGATACCAAATGATATAATCCTAAAAAAGGAACATGTAAAATTTCGGATCTATCCTTGAGTGACCAAGAAAAATTATAGAAGAAGATGAAATACAAAATTGGATAAGATGAGAAATGGGAGGCAGGCGCCACAAATCCAAGGGGATTTGATAAGCCAATGTGAGGTTTGCCACAAGAATCTTGGATTCCTGATAAGAACATGGGTTGGCTCAATGAAGAACCCAAGATAGAAAACACTCTCACAATTGGAGTCAATCCAAAATGAATTCAAAGTTATCATTCATCATGTAATAGGTGTGTACATATAGCATAGGGAAATAAAAACCAAAGGTCATCATAAGATGACATAAACTCCTAATAACTAGACATAACTCTCCACTAAGTGGTTATTAAAAGAACATAACTATCCTACTTAAGAAAATAATAAAAGTGGTTCCATAACTTCTAAAGGAGTTACCTAGGCATGCAAGCCAAAGGTTGCTCTCCTTTGTAAGTTCCAAAAACGTGCCAGCCACCATTCATAATGGGCCTTGCTCATTCATCAAGCTTAGTGTAGCCCAATTAACATATAACTCATTTAAGGTCCAAGAATTCGTATTAAACTTGCAGCCATTTTTCACCATGATAGAAGCCGAATTTGGTCAAGAGGCCTTATATATGATTTGTAGATAATTCCCTAAGCTTTCCAATGCACCAGAGAATGCATCAATCGGAGATTCGGAGCTCAAGATCTGACCAAATCAAGCATACGGGTTCACCACAATGAAAATAAAATTTTCATCAAAAATATTAATTTGGTCTCAAATTGGACATCATCCTTGGTTTGCATCATTCCATCCCCCTTGAAAAGAATTTGACCTCGAATTTATTGCCTTAAGGAGTCTTCTTTATCCTCCGGGTTCAAACACAACCATTTTGAATCCATGGGGCACCTCTCTTGGAATTGCTTCTTCAACTTCCTTCAAAATAGAGTCATCACCTCTAGGCAAAGAGTTTGCATTAGTAGTCAAACAAGCATCTTTACATAGAAAGATATATATAGGCTTCCTTGCCAACATTGCTCCCTTCACCTTATTTTCTTTTATAGGAAGACTCTCAATTCTTCTTTCAACCTTTTACTCAATTTTTTTCTTTTTATTTTCCCCTTCAAAAAATGCAGTCGCCACCTTTTTCTCAACATCTTTTTCATTCTGTTTTTTTTCCTCCATTCCCTTTTCTTCTACCTTTTTCTCATGGCTTTCTTTTTTTATTACTTCTCCTTCTTTGCTTTCCTCATTCACCGAACACTCTTCTTTTATTGTTTTCTCAATCATTCTTTTTTTCTCACTCTCTCCTTTCAAGTACATTTGATCTTCATACACTTGTTTTGGTGACAATGATCCAAGAGTAATTTTACGATTATTAAATACAAATGAGCACCTATTGTTGTAGACATCATATTTCGCTTCTCGTTCAGCTCTCCAAGGACGCCCAAGTACCAAGTGCCTTGTTTCTATAGGCACCGCATCACATAACACCTCATTCTCATATCTCCCAATCCGGAATGGCACTCGTACTTGTTTGTTCACCATCACGTCACCGAAATCACAAAACTCCGGGATGCTCCAAATGACATACGGTTGTGGATGCTCTAGAAAAGGAAGTCCCAACTTTTTCACCATGGTGGTACTAGCTAGGTTGATGTAACCCTTTCTATCAATGACCAAGCTACATATCTTGTCCTTCACATAGCATCTAGAATAGAAAAGATCCTCCATTTTCTTGGCATCATTTTTCTTCATTAGTGACTCCATGAAGAACCCACTAAGAAAAATTCAAACTTCCGAAAAAAGTTGAAAAAACAAAATCATAAGTCACTCTTGGAAGGATGGCTCTAGATACCAAATGATATGATACTAAGAAAGGAGCATGTAAAATTTCGGATCTATCCTTGAGTGACCAAGCAAAATTATAGAAGAAGATGAAATACAAAATTGGATAAGATGAGAAATGGGAGGTAGGCGCCACAGATCCAAGGGGATTTGATAAGCCAATGTGAGGTTCGCCACAAGAACCATGGATTCTTGATAAGAACAAGGGTTGGCTCAATGAAGAACCCAAGATAGAAAACACTCTCACAATTGGAATCAATCCAAAATGAATTCAAAGTTATCATTCATCATGTAATAGGTGTGTACATATAGCATAGGGAAATAAAAGAACATAACTATCCTACTTAAGAAAACAATAAAAGTGGTTCCATAACTTCTAAAGGAGTTACCTAGGCATGCAAGCCAAAGGTTGCTCTCCTTTGTAAGTTCCAAAAACGTGCCAGCCACCATTCATAATGGGCCTTGCTCATTCATCAAGCTTAGTGTAGCCCAATTAACATATAACTCATTTAAGGTCCAAGAATTCGTATTAAACTTGAAGCCCTTTTTCACCATGATAGAAGCCGAAATTGGTCAAGAGGCCTGAGACATGTTTTGTAGATAATTCCCTAAGCTTTCCAACGCACCAAAGAATGCATCAATCGGAGATTCGTATCTCAAGATCTGACCAAATCAAGCATACGGGTTCACCACAATGAAAATAAAATTTTCATCAAAAATATTAATTTGGCCTCAAATTGGACATCATCCTTGGTTTGCATCATTCAAATGATATGATCCTAACAAAGAACATATATATTTTCGGATCTATCCTTGAGTGACAACAAAAATTATAGGAGAAGATGAAATACAAAATTGGATAAGATGAGAAATGGGAGGTAGGCGCCACAAATCCAAGGGGATTTGATAAGCCAATGTGAGGTTCGCCACAAGAATCTTGGATTCTTGATAAGAACAAGGGTTGGCTCAATGAAGAACCCAAGAGAGAAAACACTCTCACAATTGGAATCAATCCAAAATGAACTCAAAGTTATCATTCATCATGTAATAGGTGTGTACATATAGCATAGGGAAATAAAAACCAAAGGTCATCATAAGATGACATAAACTCCTAATAACTAGACATAACTCTCCACTAAGTGGTTATCAAAAGAACATAACTATCCTACTTAAGAAAATAATAAAAGTGGTTCCATAACTTCTAAAGGAGTTACCTAGGCATGCAAGCCAAAGGTTGCTCTCCTTTGTAAGTTTTAAAAACGTGCCAGTCACCATTCATAATGGGCCTTGCTCATTCATCAAGCTTAGTGTAGCCCAATTAACATATAACTCATTTAAGGTCCAAGAATTCGTATTAAACTTTCAGCCCTTTTTCACCATGATAGAAGCCGAATTTGGTCAAGAGGCTTGAGATATGATTTGTAGATAATTCCCTAAGCTTTACAACGCACCAAAGAATGCATCAATCGGAGATTCGTAGCTCAAGATCTGAGCAAATCAAGCATACGGGTTCACCACAATGAAAATAAAATTTTCATCAAAAATATTAATTTGGCCTCAAATTGGACATCATCCTTGGTTTGCATCATATTTGGTGGGATCAATTTGTTATTAGTAGGCGTAGAAATGGGGAGAGGCCTACTCGTACATGGGAAGAGATGAAGGCGGCCATGAGGAAAAGATTTGTCCCTAGCTGATATGATCCAAAAAAAAAGGATCATGTAAATTTTCGAATCTATCCTTGAGTGACAACAAAAATTATAGAAGAAGATGAAATAAAAAATTGGATAAGATGAGAAATGGGAGGTAGGCGCCACAAATCCAAGTGGATTTGATAAGCCAAGGTGAGGTTCGCCACAAGAATCTTGGATTCTTGATAAGAACAAGGGTGGTTCAATGAAGAACCCAAGAGAGAACACTCTCACAATTGGTAAAAACCAAATTGAACATCAAAGTTTTCTTTTTTTTTTATTCACGTTCTAGATGCATACATATAGGAAAATGGGGTGCATATAATATGCTTACAAAATTGTCATCTTAATGTGACTAATTCCCCATAAAACAATAATTAATCCACTAAGTGACTAATTAAAACAACTAATGAAAACTAAGTGGATAATAAAAGTGGCTCATGACTAAAAAGGAGTTTCCTAGGCATGCAAGCCAAAGGTTGCCCTCCCAATTCACATGTGCACCG
Organism: Sophora flavescens; assembly: GCA_030762895.1. Lineage (NCBI taxonomy): Eukaryota > Viridiplantae > Streptophyta > Magnoliopsida > Fabales > Fabaceae > Sophora > Sophora flavescens. Next base: position 413,073 of record JAUPTC010000034.1, read on the forward strand.
TCCAAAATTTATTACACTTTTATTGAATTAAAATAAACTAGAAAATACTACTTTTGAGAAGTGGGCTTCCAAGCCATCATGGGTCTTCAAGTTGGATGAGATAAGTAAGAATTTTGGCCCCTACTCCATTAAAACTTGAACTTGGGCTTATTTCCATCAAGGTTGACACTATTTGGTTTATAACTTCTTGGGCTTTCTTGACTTTAGCTCTTGACTTAGGCCCACCATGTCCTTGTAGTGCTTCTTGATCCATGGTCTTCATTGGGCTCAAATCATAGGGACTTGTATCGGAGATTGCAAAGCCTAACTCAAGGTTCTATGAGTGTGGAAGATTACTACAAGGAGATGGAAATAGACATGATTAGAGCAAATGTTGAAGAAGACCGAGAGGCAACTATGGCTAGATTCATTGGAGGATTAAAGAAGGAGATAGCTGATGTGGTAGAATTGCAACATTATGTGGAGATGGACGATTTGCTGCACAAAGCTATTCAAGTGGAAAGGCAACTAAAAGCTAAGAGCACTTCCAAATTTCCTTCTAATTCTTCATGGAAATCAAATTGGCAAAACAACAAATCTGTGCCAAAGACAAAAGAAGATGCAAAGGCCAAAAATTCAATTGTTGTACCCAAAGGTAAAATGGAGACTAATTCATCTTCTAGATCTCGTGATGTCAAATGTTATAGGTGTCAAGGAATTGGGCATATTGCTTCTCAATGCCCAAATAAAAGAGCCATGATATTGTTGGACAATGGAGATATAGAGAATGTGAGCTCAAGTGATGATGATATGCCATCTTTGGAGGATTGTAGTAATGTTGAGGTTGCTAAACCTGTAAATGGAGATGTACTTGTTACTAGGCGTGCTCTTAACATGCAACCTAAAGTAAATGGTGATGATGAGCAGCGTGAGCATATCTTTCATACAAGATGCCATGTCAATAATAAGGTATGCAGTTTAATCATTGATAGTGGTAGTTGCACAAATGTTGCTAGCGCCTTGTTGGTTGAGAAACTGAGTTTGCCCACTTTAAAGCATCCAAATCAATATAGACTCTAGTGGTTGAATGATCGTGGAGACATAAGGGTGACTAAGCAAGTGTTAATTTCATTTTCTATTGGGAAGTACAAGGATGAAGTTCTTTGTGATGTGGCTCCTATGCATGTTGGACATTTACTTCTTGGGCGTCCATGGCAATTTGATAGAAGAGTTACTCATGATGGGTACAAAAATAGATACAGTCTTGTTATGAACAATCGCACCATTGTTTTAACACCTCTCCAACCTGCGGAGGCTTATGCTGACCAAATCAGAATTTCAAGAGAGTGTAAGTTGAGAGAAGAGCAAATGAGCTTAAAATAAAAAGAGAGGAAAGATAAGAAAAATGAGAGTGAGCAAAAAAAGTCAGAAAACAAAGAAGAGAAAAATAAGAGAGTGGGTGCATTTGCAAAGAAAAGAGAGGTTGAGAGTGCTTTCATAGCTAGAGAGCAGCTACTTGTACTCATGTACAAGGATGCTTTTCTCACTAACGACCTTAATTCTTCTATGCCTAGTGAGTTTGTTTCCTTATTGCAGGAATTTGTTGATGTTTTTCCAGAAGAGGTTCCCCGTGGATTACCTCATTTAAGAGGTATTGAACATAAAATTGGCCTCGTCCCAGGTGCTTCACTTCCAAACAGACCAGCCTATAGATCAAGTCCCGAGGAAGCAAAGGAGATTCAAAGGCAAGTGGATGAATTCTTGCAAAAGGGATTTGTGAGGGAGAGTCTTAGCCCATGTGCTGTTCCTGTGATCTTGGTTCCAAAAAAAGATGGAACATGGCGCATGTGTACTGACTGTCGAGCCATAAACAAAATCACTGTAAAGTATAGACATCCTATCCCTAGATTGGATGATATGCTTGATGAGTTGCATGGTTCTTGTGTGTTTTCTAAAATTGATTTGAAGAGTGGATACTATCAAATTCGCATGAAAGAAGGTGATGAATGGAAAACAGCTTTTAAAACAAAATATGGTTTGTATGAGTGGTTAGTGATGCCATTTGGCTTAACTAATGCACCCAGCACCTTCATGAGGTTAATGAATCACGTTTTGCGTTCTTTCAATGGAAAATTTGTGGTAGTGTACTTTGATGATATTTTGGTTTATAGCAAAACTTTGGATGAACATGTTGATCATTTGCATGATGTTCTTAATGTCTTGAGAGAAAATAAATTGTATGCCAATCTGAAAAAGTGTTCATTTTGCCTTGAATCTGTTGTGTTTTTGGGTTTTGTTATAAGTTCCAAAGGAGTAAGTGTGGATGAAGAAAAGGTAAGGGCAATTAAGGAATGGCCAGTTCCTAAGAATGCCAATGAGGTAAGAAGTTTTCATGGTTTAGCAAGTTTCTATAGAAGGTTTGTGAAGAACTTTAGTTCAATTGCTGCACCTTTAAATGAACTTGTAAAAAAAAGAATGTTGTGTTCAAGTGGACTGAAGTTCATGAAAAAGCTTTTAAATTGTTGAAAGATAAGTTGACTAATGCACCTGTGCTTTGTTTGCCTAATTTTGATAAAGCTTTTGAAATTGAATGTGATGCTTCTGGTGTTGGGATAGGGGTTGTATTGATGCAGGACTCTAAAGCAATTGCATACTTTAGTGAAAAGCTGAATGAGGCAATATTGAATTATTCCACATATGACAAGGAGTTGTACACATTGGTGAGGGCCTTGTAAACATGGCAACACTACTTGTGGCCAAGAGAATTCATAATTCATTCTGACCATCAAAGCTTGAAGTTTCTAAGATCTCAAGGTAAGCTTCAAAAGAGACATGCTAAGTGGTTGGAATTCATTGAGATGTTTCCTTACGTGATCAAGTACAAGAATGGTAAGGAAAACATAGTTGCTGATGCATTGTCCCGAAGGTACGCATTGCTTACTTCCTTGCAAACTAAGTTACTTGGTTTTGATCTTATAAAGGACTTGTATGCTAATGATTCTGACTTTGTTAAAGTATGGGATTCTTGCTCTAAACATGCTTTTGGGGACTATTATAGACATGATGGGTTCTTGTTTAAGAAAAATAAATTGTGTCTGCCTGTTTGTTCTCTGCGTGAGATGTTAGTTAGGGAAAGTCATGGTGGAGGGTTGATGGGACATTTTGGAGTAAAAAGGACCTTGGAAATTCTGCATGAACATTTTTATTGGCCTAGCATGAAGCATGATGTGCAATCTGTTTGTAATAAGTGCATAACATGTAAACAAACTAAATCTAAAGTCATGTCCCATGGTCTCTATACACCTTTGCCCGTTCCCAATCAACCTTGGACTGATATTTCAATGGATTTTATGTTAGGGCTGCCTCAATCTCAAGGTGGCAAAGACCGTATATTTGTTGTTGTTGATAGGTTTAGCAAAATGGCACATTGAATCATTGCATGTTCTAAAACAAATGATGCAACACATATTGCTGATCTCTTCTTTAGAGAAGTGGTGCGCTTGCATGGATTGCCAAGGACAATAGTGAGTGATAGAGACGTAAAGTTCCTAAGCCATTTTTGGAGAACTTTGTGGAATAAGCTGGGAACAAAACACTTGTTTTCAACCGTTGCACATCCTCAAACGGATGGACAAACTGAAGTGGTAAATAGGACACTTACTACCTTGTTGCGTGCTATCATTCAAAAGAATTTGAAAAATTGGGAAAAATGCTTGCCACATATTGAATTTACTTATAATAGGAGTGTTCATTCTACAACTTCCTATTCTCCTTTTGAAATTGTATATGGCATTAATCCTTTGACTCCTTTGGATATCTTACCTTTGCCTACTAATGAGTATGCTAATTTGGATGGTAAGAAAAAGGCAGATGCTATTAAGGAGTTGCATGCAAAAGTTCGAGCCAACATTGAGAAGAAGAATGAACAATATGCCAAGCAAGCAAATAAGGGCGTGTTAAGGTTATTTTTGAACCTGGAGATTGGGTATGGGTTCATATGAGGAAGGAAAGGTTTCCTATTCAAAGGAAATCCAAATTGCTTCCAAGAGGAGATGGGCCTTTTCAAGTCCTAGACAAGATAAATGACAATGCCTACAAGCTGGAATTGCCAAGTGAATATGGTAATGTGAGTGCTACTTTTAATGTGGCTGATCTATCTTTGTTTGATGTAGGTGATGGATCAGATTCGAGGATGAATCCTTTCGAAGAGGGAGGGAATGATAGAGATGCAGCCAGCCCATCTGAAGATCCTTTGCATGGAATTGGAGGTCCTATGACTAGGTCCAACACTAAGAGGATGAAGCAAGCTTTAAAAGGCCTAATCATAATGATCAAAGAGAAGGAAGACCAACATGCATTAGAGGCTGCTCCAAATTAGGTCACTTTGCTCCAACTTGATGAGGTTGATTTCAGTCCAACTTGAAGACTGTTTTGGAAGGCCCAATTCAAAAGACAAGAAGCATTCAAGGGCTGATCAGTGGACTTTATCAATGGGATGATTAGATAATAATTAAAGTCCAATTTTTACCATTTTTATTTGTAATTTTCGTAGTTATTTTGGGCACAATTTTCTGGTGACTTTTAGTTTTCCCCTAAGTCCAATAAATGCTTCCTAGTAGTTCCATAAGTCATAATAATGGCTTGTGGGAATTTAACACCTTGATTATGCTTACTTTCTAGGTAGTGTACATGCATTTGTCAATGTATGTGGTAAATGCATGGTAGTGGGAATTTATTTCTTGTATTTCATAGTTAGGCTATAAATAGGGAACTCTTGTACTACACAATTCAGATTTTGATGATTAATGAAATTTGAGAGTTTCTCTATTGTGAGAGCTTTTCCTTTGTTCTTGGGTTAAGAACTCTATAGTGTTGGTTCTACCACAGAGTCGCGTTAGGGTCACGCTTCTTTGATAACTTTGGTTCTACCGGCAGGTCGCGGTTAGGGTCAAGTTCCTTGTGTCCTTTGCCTGTTTTCAAGACGGTCCTAGGTGATCTCTTATCATACACTTAGTTTTGTCTGTCAGACTAACATTGTTTGATTTTAATGTTTCATTTTCATCCCTAAGGCTTTGATTTAGTGTGCATACCTTATCATAATCTCTAGAAAGTTTAGTAAAATTCTTTTTGAGACACTTATACTCTTTAGATAGTATGCATGATTCATACAGTAATTCATCAAAAATAGTTTGAAGAGTAGATGGATCAGATTCTATTACCTCAGCATCAATGAATTCACTTTATGATGCAGTGTCAGCCATGAAGCAAATGTTTGCTTCTTCTCCTGCTTCATCTTCTTCATCTGAAGAAGACAGGTTAAGATCCTCCCAAGTAGCCATCAAGCCTTTCTTCTTTTTCTCCTTCAGCTCTGGGCAGTCAGCTTTGAAGTGTCCTGGTTTCTTACATTCAAAGCACATGGGTGGACCTTTCTCCTTGGAATCTGACTTCTCGTTGGAGAACTTTTTGTTGAGCTGTTTCCTTCTGAATCCACCTTTCTTTCTCCATATGTGTTGGATTTTTCTGGAGATGAAGGATAGTTCATCCTCATCTGAGTCATCTTCATTATTTGATGAATCAGCTTCATCTGAAGACTCAGCAGCTTTAAGAATCTTTGAGGAACTAGCTTTCTTGGTCTTTAAGGCAATGGACTTTCCTTTTCTGAAGTTTTCCTCTTCATTAAGTTCATGGTCATGAACTTTTAATGACCCTAGAAGCTCTTCCAGAGAAGGAGTATTCAGATTCTTTGCTTCCTGGATAACAGTTACCTTAGGTCTCCACTGCTTTGAGAGACTTCTCAAAATTTTTCTCACATGATCTCTATTTTCATAAACCTTTCCAAGAGACCTGAGACTGTTGGTAATTGTTTGGAATCTTCCAAACATATGATCTATAGTTTCATGATCAGCCATCTTGAATAGCTCATACTAGTGAACCAACATGCTTATCTTTGATTCCTTCACTTATGAGGAACCTTCATGAGCTAGTGCAAGAGTATCCCAGATTTCTTTAGCTGTGTTGCAACTATGAACCTTGTCATGCTTAGATCTGGTGATAGCACACATGAGATAGTGATTAGCTTTCAAGTTTAGTTGATGTTGGCTTTTCTGCTCTTGAGTCCATTCAGCTCTAGGCACTACAGCTCCAACTTCACTCCTTGGCATAGTGTAGCCATTTTCAATTAATTTCCGGATGTCAACATTCTGTGCATCCAAGAATGCCATCATCCTGTTTTTCCAATAATCATAATCAGTTCCATCGAAGAGAGGAGGTCTGTTGATAACTTGTCCTTCTGCATCCATGATTGTAGGATCGTACTGCCCTTAGATCCTCAACCCTGTCAAGGCTGAGCTATGATATCAACTGAAGTTAGCACAGGCAAACACAAGAAGGAGGGGCGGTGTTGAATTGTGTTTGTTAATTATTTTCGCAAAAACCCTTTTGAACAACTTTTTCACAAGCAGAAGATAAAAAGATAAAGCACATAAGAAATCCTTTTTAAAAGATCAACAAAAGCAATATCAAAACCTCACAGTTATTATAAGCAAATAAAACTGAAGAGTTTAGGGACATAAAATTCACGCAAGAGATTTTATCCTGGTTCACTATCTTCCAACCAAGAGCTACGTCCAGTCCCTTCGACTTGAAGGATTTTTCTACTATTTCTCCAAATAGATTACACAACAAGTATTCAACACCTCTTCAGGCTACAAGTATTCCTTTCTTACCAAGCCTCTCCAGGCTCTAACTCTATCACAGAGATTTAAAAGTTGATCTTCTTAACTCACTAAGTGTGAGAGTATGACAGTTTAAAATCAATTGAATATTACAAGAAAATTCAAACTAAATGAATACATACTTTTGCTTTTGAAAGAATGAAAGAATAAGAGCTTGTCTTCTCAAGAATTGTATTGGCAGAAGTTAGGCTAGGAAAAGTAGTTCTTCTGTTTATAGTGACCTTCTTCTACTCTGGTAATTCTTCAACAGTTACTTTGAATAATCCCGTTTAGAGATAGCATTTAATGCATGATATCCATTTAGTCTGATAGCTTGATTTTGGCTATGTTGAAAAGCATTCTTGGTTATCAGAAAATCACAAAATGGAGGCTCACTATTTTGAGCAGTTGTACCTTAAAAACTTTCTTTCCTCCTTTGTGTATAACCCAGGTTTTGTTCAACAATAAAGATGTCATCGTACATATTGTTTTGTAATTCCAATTGTACTATATTGATTTTTGTATTACCTTGATAGTACAATGAACTTTCTCATAAAGGGACAAGAAGTTAATAATAATAAAGAACATATATTCCTTTGAAATAAATATCAATCATTTGAAATAAATTCATTGTGGACCAGATTGCATTAAATTATATTCAAGGTATTAAAGACATAAAACATATATAGCCGTCTACTTAGTTTTAAGACGAATCTATACAAGATTTTATTCTGCTCGTCCACTGATGTGGCAGAAGCGTTTGTCCACTAATGTGGTAGAAGCGCTCGTCTACTAATGTAGTAGAAGCGCTCGCCAACTAAAGTCTTTGGACTTGCTAAGTCCTTAGAGAGACTCCGTCCAGTGATGTGGCACCATGGACGTCTACTGAATTTTAGTTAGGCATAATGAATGTATACTTGAGTTTCAATTATAGCTCACGTCTACTGACGTGTCACAATGGACGCGCTTATTTTCAAGTCTTTGGACTTGCTATACCTAACAAGTTATTTAGGTATTCAATTATAGCCTCGTCTACTAAGGAAAACCAATCTACTTATCATATAAACAGTTTAAATAACCTTTGGACGGATAATTCTTTGCACGAGTCCAAGCATTCTATACCTTATATTATTTTGGATATTCCTGCATAAACTGAACTCACTTGTTAGATCTCAACTAATACTTTGCCAAGCAAATTTAATCCTTTTGTTAGCATCAAAACATAGAGATTAAATAATCGATTATTCCAAAGTCAGTGAACCCAAAATCAATTACAAAAATCGATTTTTTTTTAAAAAAAGGTCATAATCGATTATCCCAAACCCATAATTGATTATTCAAAAGTTAGTGAGACCAAAATCGATTACAATAATCGATTATTGAAAAAAAAAATTGTGCAAATTTGTTCTCTTGAAGAGTTTCCCTTCTTTCTTGTTTTCATTATTCTCAAAACTTTCCCTTTTCTAGCATTTCCTTTTGTTTCCTTTGTTTTGATAAGTTTTGTGAAATTTTGTTACTTGATTTTGGATTTTTGTGTGGATTGTGTTTGACTCATCTAAGGCCTAAAAGAGAACAATTGAGTGGAAAAAAGCAAGAGTGAAAATTACATCTTGTGTGGAAAAAGTCAATTCGAGTGAAATACATTTGTGTGCACAAGTGAGGGAGTGTAGTGAGGAATTTTTTAATTTCTAGTTACCTTTTGATATTGTGTGTTAAGTGTAACACCCCAGTTTTTCACATATAATTTAAATTATTTTGTTGAAATAATTAATCATGTGGATGTTTATTTTTGGTTATTTTTATGTTGTTTAGTTTGAGTAATTTCATTATCTCATTTAAAATAGTTTGAGTGTGTTAACACTGCGTTATTGCAGTGTATACATGCTTACAAGACAATAATATTACACTATTGTCACTATTTTATGTGTTTAGAAAAATATTTTAAATAATATGATTCAAAGGAATTTATTGTCAGATGTTACTCTATTTAATTTTAGATTTGAAAATAAATTAGTTTAATGTTTACTGGAGATTAATTTTGGATCACTAATTTTCTCGGTTGATAAATTCAATCATCAATCTTTACTCTAATTTGAATTTTGAAAGTATATATTTGTCACTCATTATTTTTATATCCAAGGGCCAACATTATTTATTTATTTTAGACTCAATTTTAATCACTCAAATTTAACTTTTATCAAAATAAATAAAAATAATAATAGTTTTACTCTCTTGGTCCCTATGTGTCCGGCCACCGTGCGGCTGCTAGTGCTGGGGTGTTTGGTTTCGGACTTGGCCATCTTGCAGTCGTGAAACGGAGCTCCACCGTCTTGGGTGAGTGATTTTCATCCTTACTAATCTTCATTTCAAGAATCCTCAAATCAGTTTGCAAACCCTAACCCTTTAATTTCATATTTCAATTTTGAAACTGAACATTGATTTGTGCCATTGGGACTATGAATTAGTGTTTCCCTAAAGTAATTTCATTATTCTTTGATTATAATGAATTTTCCCCAATTTATGTTATGAACCTTAAAGCCTCAATCTAATTTTATTTGAAATTGATTATCTAATTGTAAAATTAATTATGTTTTTGTGAAATTAACTATGTTTCTATGTAATTGGGATTGTTAATCGATGTTCTGACAAACTGATTTCGTATTTCTAATGTCAAATCCATTTTCTCCAATTTTGATGACTAATTGTAATTTTGCCTAAATCTGATTTCTGTAGAAAGTGACCCTGTTTGTAAAATTAAGTGTTTAAATCAACTTAGAGTGAGTAGTTGGTGATAGATACCTATTTGTCTGATTTGTCTGATTGTTGAATATGTTTTGACTCCCTCTCCGGGATGTTGTCGTGGTTTTGTTTACTTGGGGAAGCAGGTTGTACTTCTTCGGGAGCTAACATGAGTCATGTTGCAAGGTGTCAGAGGAAACTGGAATGTCGTCGGGTTGCTAGCTGGGGTTTGGCTTTGTGCAGCTTTGCTTAAAAGGAAGCTGACTATTGAAAAATAAAGGAAATGATCATCTCTTGTGTACAAGAGGTAAGGGGGAAGTGAACCACGTCACACCATATTGGTGGATGTGAAAATGGCTTTACTTATCTGGTTGTCGGAAAATCCTAAATTAAGGATTTTCCACTTTGTTTAATTAGTCCCTTATGAGGACATGATTGTAGTGGTTAATTGTTGTTTGATTTATGTTTATTGGTGCGATTGCTTGGTTGGAAAATGATTTCTGACATGTTGAAAACCATCACTTTGATCATTAGATCAAAGTGAGGATTTAACACTTGGCTATTTATTGCAAATAACTTGATTATTTGATATAACTTGATATATTGATGCATATGGATAATTGTGAGATTGTTTGGTGAAGTGTAACCTTCACTTTGGTTGTGATTGGCTTTTGGCCAAATGTGAATGGAAATGGGAGTTTAACTCCAATCCTTGAAACTTAAGCGACTTTAATATCCTTAAGTGAGAAAATGAAAGTTAAATCCATAAAGGAAAAAGTATGTAGTTTTGAACAATTATTTTGGAACTTTAATTTTGATTAAGGTTTTAGAAATGGATTGATAACTATTTTAATCGTACGTTATATTTTGATTTGCCAAAGTGATACTTTAAAAACCAAAGAAATAAGTGTTTAAAGGAAAAATGAAAATAAGAAGAAAGTGTTATTCTTCCAAAACTGTTTTTACTGTATTTAAAACCTCTTAAAGTGTTCAGCTTATACCAAAATGACTTTGATTAAATTGTGATTCACTTACACCATCCTTAAATATATATTATCTAGCTTTCTCTTTTCAGAACTTGTGTAGAAATCAATTAGAAGTTCCCTGATTATGCCTTCATCATCCTTTTCAGATATTTTCCTGACCAAATTATCAACCATCTCAACCTTAGGAGACTTTGATAATTGTGCAGGTCATAAAGGAATAAAATCATGTTTCAAGGGTAATGAAATTGAGTTTTTAAGGAGCTCAAAATGGTAAAATGAATTATTAACCTTTAGAATCAAAGAGTTTATGGAAAGGAATTTCCCCAATTTTCAAATTTAGAAGCTTTCGGTCAAAGTTTTAGGACTTTTGTGTGAAGTGTTATTCAAGACCTTATTTTGGTATTTTAATGACTTAAAATGAGTATTAGAACCTAGATAATTGATAATTTTGAGTAAAGGAAACTTATCTTGAAAGTTTAGGGGGTGTTGGCCCTAAATCAAGTAAAAAGGGAAAAACTGTCTTTCAATAATTTTTCAGGTTTTGGAATACTATTTTGAAGGATTTGGTATCAATATACCTGTTAAACAATATTAATTCCAAAATGATTTGGTTTTAGACAATTCCCTTACGACTCATGGTGGAGCAAGACCATATGTCATAAAGTAAGGACAATTCCCTTATCCTTACCTCCATAATACTTAATAACAAAGAGTATTTTAAGGTTACTTGCTTGACAAGTAATCCTGTTTGGGAATGTGATATGAGCCAGGGGGGGGGGGGGGGGCAAGTCAACTTTCCAACAAGAATGATATGAGCCCAATGAAGACCCTGGTTCAAGAATCAAATCAAGGACTTGGTGGGCCCATGACAAGAGTTAGATACAAGAAAGCCCAACAAGCTTTTAATTACATAGTGGCTATTTTGATAGAAGCAAGACCAAGAATGAGGCCAAGTGGAATGGAGCCCAAATTGATAACTTATCTCATTCAACTAGAAGACCCATGAACATGCCTAAGTAGTTATAAGAAGATTTTACTTGTTTTATTTTAATTCAATAAGTGTAATGGGTTATTTGAGTGGATCCAAGTTTGTTAGAGTTGCAATTGGGTTAAGCCCATTTAATCTCATGTTGAGCACGAAATTACATAGGTTAGTTGGGAGGAATCTTTTTGGTTTGCATAGCAAAAGTAACTCCATTTTGAATTATTAGTCTTTCATGTTTTTAGTTAATTGTGTGGTGGTTACACTTTTAATTTGAGAAATAAGTGTGGCTGCTACATAATGATAGAGAGAGGGTAATAAGTCACCTTTATGTGGCTGAGTTAAAGAAGGGTTTAGTGAGTCATTAGTTGTGGAATTAAGTGAATTATTATTTGGGGGTTATGGAATGTTGGGGAATACAATGTAATTCAGATTTGGGCAGCCATGGCTATATGTATTGGGCCCCTAAACACATGAATGATAACTTGGATGTTGAATTTGGATTGAAATCCATTTGTGAGGGAATTGTCTCTCTTTGGTTCTTGGTTGAGCCAACCTTAGTTCTTATCAAGAATACACGATTCTTGTGGCGAACATCATAGGCTTATCAAACTCTCTAGTTTGTGGCGCCATCACCATCTCTAATCTTCACCATTTTCATATTTTATTCCTTTTATGTTACAACTCAATTCTGACTTGGGTTTGTAATTGGTAAAATTCAACCAAAAAGATCATCAAAGGCAACCTCACCATTTGGTTGTCATCAAGTGGTATCAAAGCTTAGACTTTGGTTGAATTTCTGAGTTTTGTTCTTCATCTTCTACCTATCTTCTTTTAAACCCAAAAACTATCAAAAAAAAAATTACACTTTGATTCTATTTGTGAAGGGAAAATTCCGTGGTTGTTGTTCTTGCTCGAAAAAAAAATTGCAAGTGTGATTCTCTTCTTCAAAGTTTGAAAAAAAAAATTGCACAAATTATAAGGAAAAAAAAAGTGTGCATGAAATCTTGAAAAAAAAAACAAAGAAAAGAGAAGAGAAGAGAAGAGAAAAGTCTATTTGAGCAATTTGTGTTCTTGAAAAAAAAATATTTCCCTTCTTCCTTTGTTCTTATTTCCCATAGCTTTGCTTTTCTAGCCTTTCATTTTATTCTTTTGTTTGACTCCTCTAAGGCCTAAAAGAGAACAATTGAGTGAAAAAAGGCAAGAGTGAAAATTACATCTTGTGTGGAAAAAGCCATTTGAGTGAAATATACGTTGTGCAAACTTGGTGAGTGGATTGGTTCTTACATATACATATTATTATTTTCTAACTTGTATTCTTTGCAATGTTGCGATTTGAAGAGTGGATCCGGCAAATGCATGAGAGGCGTGACAAGAAGATGAGAGAGAACGAAAAAAAGAGGTTGAGAAAAGAGGAAAGAATGGAAAGACAAATAGAAAGTTTTGAAGACCATGTGAAGAAGTTGGTGGAAGACTCCAACAAGAAAGAGAATGAGAAGAAAGAGAGAGAGAAAGCAAAACAAGAGAATGAGGCAAAAGCAAAAGAGAGTGAAAAAAAAGTGATGATCAAAAGGAAAAGGAAAGAGAAAGTGAAAAGAAGAGTGATGATAAAGAGAAAAATAGTGTGAAAAATAATGAGAAAAATAGTGTAGAAATTAGTGAGAAAAAAGAGAGTTGTTTGGCAACAAAAAGTGAAGAGAAGAGGGCTTTAATTTCAAGGCAGCCTCAATGTATATTTTATTACAAGAATTTTAATTTGGTTGCTAACACCTCTAATGATCTCTTTTTGCCTAGTGGTGTTATAACTCTTTTACATAAATTTGGAGATTTCATCCCAAAGGAAGTACCCCATGGTTTGGAAACTTGCAAGGATTCCAAAAGGCTCAATAAAGCACCTACTCATGCTTTACCTCCTATTGAAATATATTTTGAACTTAAGTTTGATACAACCGATGTAATGGAAGAGTTCATCCCAAGGGAGGTACTCCAAGGCTTGGGAACTTGCAAGGTTACCCAAAAGTATGGATATCTTACCACAAGATTTGATAACATGCTTGGGATCGAAGTCATAAATTCGAGGACGAATTTTCTTAAAGAAGGAGGGTATGATATGAGCCATGGGGGGGCAAGTCAACTTTCCAACAAGAATGATATGATCCCAATGAAGACCCTAGATCAAGAATCAAATCAAGGACTTGGTGGGCCCATGACAAGAGTTAGATACAAGAAAGCCCAACAAGATTTTAATTACATGGTGGCTATTTTGATAGAAGCAAGCCCAAGAATGAGGCCAAATGGAATGGAGCCCAAATTGATAACTTATCTCATTCAACTAGAAGACCCATGAACATACCTAAGTAGTTATGAGCAGATTTTACTTGTTTTGTTTTAATTCAATAAGTGTAATGGGTTATTTGAGTGGATCCAAGTTTGTTAGAGTTGCAATTGGGTCAAGCCCATTTAATCTCATGTTGAGCAAGAAATTACATAGGTTAGTTGGGAGGAATCTTTTTGGTTTGCATACCAAAAGTCACTCCATTTTGAATTATTAGTCTTTCATGTTTTTAGTTAATTGTGTGGTGGTTACACTTTTAATTTGAGAAATAAGTGTGGCTGCTACATAATGATAGAGAGAGGGTAATAAGTCACCTTTATGTGGGTGAGTTAAAGAAGGGTTTAGTGAGTCATTAGTTGTGGAATTAAGTGAATTATCATTTGGGGGTTATGGAATGTTGGGGAATACAATGTAATTCAGATTTGGGCAGCCATGGCTATATGTATTGGGCCCCTAAACACATGAATGATAACTTGGATGTTGAATTTGGATTGAAATCCATTTGTGAGGGAATTGTCTCTCTTTGGTTCTTGGTTGAGCCAACCTTAGTTCTTATCAAGAATCCACGATTCTTGTGGCGAACATCATAGGCTTATCAAACTCTCTAGTTTGTGGCGCCATCACCATCTCTAATCTTCACCATTTTCATATTTTCTTCCTTTTATGTTACAACTCAATTCTGACTTGGGTTTGTAATTGGTAAAATTCAACCAAAAAGATCATCAAAGGCAACCTCACCATTTGGTTGTCATCAGAATGGACTTAAAGAGGCATAATTGAGTTGGTGACGAATGACCAACCTTCATAATGTACTAAACCGTTGAAACATGGATAGTCCAATGAGGGATGATTTCCATTAGGTTGGTACAGTGTACTTTGCCTCTAGAATCCGGTGGATAAATATGAACTCACACGCCATTAACGACATTATTGCCTAAACACATAGTTGATACTATGTTCTGTATGGCCTTTGTGCCTAGGAAGTTAAGCGGACATGCATGTGCGCATGAGGACGTGCTAGTGACGATCTTAAATGGTCTTGGGGGTGTCCAGGGTAGGAGGGTCACGAATGGCCAGTTGGTGATTCTTCTTGGTCGTGGCATTTCATGCAATACACTGACATCAACGACCAGATGCTAGCCGGTCAAGATTAACGAGAGTGTTTCACAATCAATTATAGTACCACTATGTGGCTGTTACTATTGAACGCACAAGATTCCTACTATTGGTAGTTGTGAAACATGTGCTCTAATCACTCTTTTTGAATGTTCTCTTAGCTCCAAAGTTAGGGTCAAATCTTCCTTGAGGCTGTGTAGGTACGGGACTATGCAGTTTCAATCAGTTATCTCTGTTCTCGTGTCTCTATCAACTAACAGTGTCCGGTCATGCTTGATGAGTTTGTGGTTACACTGATTTGTGTATTGTTGACTATATGTGCACGTATTATCTGTTACTTGTATATACTGGACTGGTTGACTGAAATATATGTTTACATGGATATGAGTATATGTTAGGTGGTGTCGTGCTATTTTCATATCTGCCATATGCTGTGATGTTTGAGAATCTCACCTTATTTTATATTGCCTATATTGGTTGGCTACGTGCCTTCTGTGTTCCTTTGAGAAGACTGAGATGTCAAATAGTCGCTTGGCTGATTCATCTTAGAAGCTGAGGTTCGAGCATATGGATGATATGTTGGAGTTTCTAGTGGTTGTCTTTCAACTTTCAGATGGTTCAAGATGATGGTCTTTGTGTTTTTTGTCATGCCTGACCTTTCTTTCTTGAGACAGGCAAGTTTGTCGTTGGTCTGTAGGCTCTGACTTTCTTCTTGGTAAGGGAAAGGGCATATTCAGATAGCTACTTTTGTAATGGCTCTAGTAGTGTCATTTGTGACAACGTCGATAGTGGACTCACATAGAGTTTCCACTAGATCTCGTCAGTTGGGTTTGTTCTTCTCACGATGTATGAGTGAGGATGGTCTTTTATATTTTAGTTTGGCTAGCTTGGGATGTCTGAGAGTCAATGTTACTGTTTATGGAGCTGCGACTCCAAGTATCTTATATTTTAGGAGCTGCGTCTCCATAGCTTTATGTTGGGTCAGTGTATCTATATGTTTTCAGTTTATGAGTCAGGTTGGGTTTTATGTAATTGAATTTCGAACTTATAACCTTTATTATGATTAGTAAATGTTTTAGTGCATTGTTTATCTTCTGAGTAACTCAAGATTGTATTATGTAAAAATTTGAAGAGGTTGGATGTTTTATTGCTTATTGTCTCCCTTGAGAAAAAGAAAAATATTTGATGTTATAAAATGTTTTATTAGGTGTTCCGACTTCATCCAAACTCCATTTTTCAAAGGGGACATTTCGAAATGTTTTCTTTCAAACTTTGAAAAATCTTACCTTGATCCATTCTATTGATCTTAAAAGAAAAAAAAATACCCCATTTTATTGCAGAGAATTTAATTAAACTACTTTTCGACCTTAAAATATCACAGAAAATGTAGCGGCCGAGAAGGGTGTTACATTAAGTGATGGCAGCCCATGAAGAAAGTTCACCTCTTTCTCCAAGGTCAGCAGCTATTCATGCTAGGATGGCTACTTAAATTCAAGCCCTTACAAGGCAAATGGAACAAATGAGTGCAAATTATGATAGACAACTTGACAACCTCCAATACCATGATGAATCAAGTGGATATGAGAGTGGAGGTGAAAGACATAGAAGAGGAGGACGTAGAGGAAAGAGGCGTGATATAGGAATTGAAGGGGCTAAGATCAAAGTTCCTACCTTTCATGGGAAGAATGATCCCGAAGTCTACTTGGAATGGGAGATGAAGATGGAGCAAGCCTTTGATTGTAACTCATACAATGAAAGAAAGAAAGTGAAGGTAGCCGCTCTTGAATTCAAAGACTATGCATTTGTTTGGTGGGATCAATTGTAAAAAGAGAGAAGAAGATATGAGGAGGAGCCTATTGAGACTTGGGAAGAAATGAATCATGTCATGAGAAAGAGGTTTTTCCCAAATCACTACCATTGGGACCTTCATAACAAATTACAAAGATTGACCCAATGATCCAAAGTGTTGATGAGTACCACAAGGAGATGGAGTTGGCCTTGTTTAGGTCTAACTATAATGAAGATAGGGAGGCTACTATGGCTCGGTTCTTACATGGGTTGAATCAAGACATTCAAGACATCCACTACTAGAAAATATGGATTTTGGGACGAAATTTTCGGACGGAATTGATTATGTCTGAAATCACACTAAAGTTTCAGACGGATTTGGGACGAATCTGAGACACATTAATTATCAAGCTGAATATGTCCCAAATTCATCTCCATTTCGTCTGTAACTTTGGCGCCACTAACGTGCCAAAATTTTTTCCCACGGATTTCGTACAAATTGGTGATTTTATTTATTATGACATAAATTGGTTCAAAATTTTGAGACGGATTACAAACGGAATATATTATCAACTTAGTTTTTTTATTTTTTCAAGTTGAAAGTGTCTATAATCCATCCGAAATTGGAGACAAATTTACAACAGACCCTAATCCCTTCCTAAATACTTTTGTTCCCTCTTATTCTCTCTCAATTTCTATGAAAGGGTAATCCTTATTTTTCTTTTCTTTTCTGATCGTCATCACTGATCAGTAGACAACGCCTTATTTCCTCTTATTCGTCTCCATCGTCATCACTGATCAGTAGGCTATTTTTATTCTTTTTCTTTTATGACTTTCTTTCTTCTCTTTGTTTTTGGATATCCTTGTTCAATTTCTTCAATCGTTTCCCTCTCCTCACCTTTTTCGCAGAACGATGCACGGCGGGACGGCGGAACGGCGCCCCAACACAGGGAGCGGACTCCTATTCGTCCACTGATTGAAGCACCTCCATCGTCATCACTGATTAGTAGGTAACCCTATTTTTCTTCTTTTTCTTTTCTGACTTTCTTTCTTCTCTTTGTTTTTGGATTTCCTTCTTCAATCGTTTCCCTCTCCTCACCTTCTTCGTAGAACCACGCACGGCGGGACGACGGAACGGCGCCCCAACACAGTGAGCGGACTCCTATCCCTTGCTTCGATTGATTGTTGCGTCTCAGTATCTTTGCCCAGCTCTCGATCATTTGGACTCTCAGGTCAGGTATATTTACATCATTCTCTTCCATGGCCCTGTAGTTTGTATTTATGGAATGAAAAATAAGGAGAGATGAGCAATTGAAAATCAATTGCAGCTTTTATGGGTAAGGCAAGTGTTGATGTAACCCTTCAACTACTATTTGCTCATTTGAAGAATTATCAAAGTTTTATTATTAGATAGTTTTGGAATGGATTGTTATTGTTGCTATGGTTGTTGATTTGATTTTTTTGTTGAATTTCATATGTTTACTTCATGCTTTCCTGTTTGGTAACTTGTACTTCCATAGAATTACACTGAATGGTTACATACATATTTTGATATTCAGATACCCGTCGGTAAGAAGAACAAGAAAGAAAGGTACCAAGAGGAATTAGAGGAGCGCATTGTGTCACCGATTGCTTCATTATTTGGTAAGCAGGCAAGTGAAGTTTAGTTTGAGTTTTCACTTAGGACGACTGATTTGGCGAGTGACTGGCATTTCTAGCTTATACGCATAACTGATCCGAATATTTTTGTTTTTATAAGTGAATCTAGTATGTTCAGGTCACTCCCTTGTGCTTGTTGCTTTGCAAATACATAGTGCATGAAGCATCTATTTAAGTGCCCAATATACATCTGCATCAAACAAGTGATATTGTGCTTGTGCTTTCCATTTAGTTCGTGGGAATACAAGCCTCGTGCATTGCCGGATATAGATCAAACACGAAATGGAATGAGATTTACCATTCTGATATGTTTGACTAGTAGTGACTTTAGGGAGTCGGAGTCTCAGTATACAATGGGTTAATGTATCTCTTATTTATACTCTCATGCTTTGCAGTGACTAGATAAATGAACACTGGAAGGATTCTCCGAGAATCCCCTGTGCTCGCATACCACATGTTTAATGAAAAACTTGAATTGATTTAGATTTTATTACTTTATGAACTTTGTGATTCAGAGGTTGTAACAAGTTCCCTTCCCATGAAATTTGTACTTTTGTGTCTGAATGGATTCTCATGCTTGGTATGTAGAATGTTAAACTCTTGGTTTCAATGGATATTGTTTTCTTTTTTGTTGGTGTACTTAATCTGATTCTGTCCAAGGGTCAAAGAGTTTGAAAGTTCACTATGTAATGCACATATTTTGTCTTTGGGGATGATTATGAAATCGGCCATGCATCTGTGTGGTTTTAGAATTAACTGGCCCTTCTTACTTATATCAATGGATCAATCCTAAAAAATAGACGGTGTTTGAGTGCATCACGTAACCTTTAACTGGTTTTAGCAGTTAACTATTCTTGTGTTGAGTACTTATGAGGAATGGATAAGGTGATTATCTTTATTTTTCAAGTGATCTATCAAGACTTTGTTTTGTCAAGTTGCCTTGTAGCTAGCTAGATTATGTTTATATTTTCATAAGTAATCAATTTTTCCATGATAATCCAACGTACCCTCATACTTTCTTTATCCAATATTATATTGCTTGCAACATGATCACCATTCGCAGTTATATATATATATATATATATATATATATATATATATATATATATATATATATATATATATTTGAATGCCATGTTTGCAGTAACATTGAATATTCCAGCATGTTAGTCACACATGGGACATGGCACAGTCAATATTTTTATAGTGTAACAACTTTAATTTCATCATTTTTAGAGGTACAGAAATATAGTATAGTGATCAGAAAATGAGGTAGGATCAGTTTTTAAATGGTGAGAAGTGTACAAATGTGAAAATCTCTCTATCCTATTTTATATTTTCTAGAACAAATACACTCTAAATGTAAACTAGTACAACAACATAAGTTTCCACCTCCACAACTAGACAATAGATGCGTTCACTTTACAATTACATATCTTGCAAAATGAAAATGAAGTAAAGATACTATGATCTGCCAAATGACAGGTTACGTTTGCAGCAACAATACCAGCATCCTTCAGAAGCTGCTCTGTCAAAGCTGAGATTCTGAGGCAAGTTTCTTTAGATTCATAAACAATTAAAACTTGGTTTCATATTTTAGGTTAATACATCGTACGGTTGTTGAATTTGTTTTATATTTATAATCCTATAACTAATTGATCACCAAGATATAGTTCTATTTCAGTTTATTTCATCATGGATCTGCATAACTACTGTTTTGGTCATGCTTAACTACTGTTTTGGTTATTATAATGCTTAACTACTAGTGATGCTTTGATTTTAACTCCAGAAAACAGTCCTTGCATGCAAGATAATAATCTTTTGCATATTTGAAATAATGACCTTAAGATTGATGTTAGGAAATTGGTGGTTGTCATAAGCGATGGTTCAAGTTCTTTATTCTCAATAATTTTCAACTTTAGGACTAAAAATTCAGTAATTATGCTATCTGACTAATTTCAGGAAGCAGCCAAGTCACATTGGCGGAAGTAGAACCAAAAAAAGGTGGTAAGTTCATATAGACCTGTTTCTAATATACAGAAAAGCAAGCAACTATGGATTGAAGGATATTTTAAAAGCTTGGAAATATTAACAAATAAGTTAAAGGTTCATGGTCCTCTCCTCCCGTTGATTGAAAAGGAGGAAAGTTTTTAAAACAATTATGCGACAGAACAAATGAGCAAAATTGCTGAAGTTTTTGATGCAAACCAAGAATGATATCCAATTTAAGGCCAAATTAGTTTTGATGAAAATCTTATTTTCGTTTGTAATGAACCCGTATTCTTGTTTGGGCTGTATCTTGAGTTACAAGTCTCCGATTGATACGTTCTTTGATGCATTGGAAAGATTAGGAGATTATCTACAAATCGTATTTCAAGCCTCTTGACCAGATTCGGCTTATATCATGACGAAAATATTGTTTTCAGTTTTACACGAATTTGGAAGCTTAGTTGGGAGGAATCTTTTGGCTTGCATGCCTCAATTAACTCCTTTAAGTTTTTAGCCTTTTTAATGTTTTGTTTTATTAGAGAGGAAATCTTTTGCATTAAATTGTATTGATTATGAGATCACACTTTTAATTTGAGAAACAAGTGTAATCCCACATAATCAGGGAGGGAATCTTTTGGCATTAAATTGTATTGATTATGGGAGGATTGATCTTAGGCCAATCCCTCTATATGTAAGACGCCCCCCCTAACACATGAATGACAATTTGGATATTATTTTGGATTGAAATCCTTTTGTGAGAATTTTGTTCTCCTTGGTTCTTGGTTGAGCCATCTTGTTCTTATCAAGAATCCACGATTCTTGTGGCGAACTTCCTTGGCTTATCAAACTCTTTATTTGTGGCGCCATAACATCCCTAATCCTCACCCAGTTTCACATTTTCTTCCTTTGTCATTGCAACACAATTCTGACTTGGGTTTGTTATTGGTAAAATTCAACCAAATAGATCATCAACAAGGCAACCTCACCATTTGGTTGTCATCAAGTGGTATCAAATCTTAGGGTTTGGTTGAATTTTTTGAGTTTTTGTTCTTCATCTTATACTTTTTTTTCTTCTTCTTCTACCTTTCTTCTTTTCTTCTTTTAAACCAAAAAAAAAAATTCTTCTTCCTACCACCTATCATGGCCACACTATCCTTTGAAATGCAAAGATATCTAAGACGGTTGGAGAAGAAGGGTTTTCCTACAAAGGAAGCTTGCAAGACATTCAATGAAATTGAAGATGTGATTCCAAAGGAAGAATGCCAACAATCAACTGGAATTGAATTGCTTGAGGAAGATAAGGAGATGAAGACAAATAGAGAATGTCCTTCCCCTAAAGCCGAGAATACATCTTCAAATTCACTTGGGAAGTCATGGCCATCTTTTACTCTAATACCTTCTTCTAGATTAGTTTGTCGAATCAAATGTTGGGATTCTTCTACTTTGTCTAATATTTCTCCCATAGGTCAAGAAGAAAAGAATAGTGAAGGTGATGCAAACCAAGGATGATGTCCAATTTGAGGCCAAATTAATATTTTTGATGAAAATTTTATTTTCATTGTGGTGAACCCGTATGCTTGATTTGGTAAGATCTTGAGCTACGAATCTCCGATTGATGCATTCTTTGGTGTGTTAGAAAGCTTAGGGAATTATCTACAAATCATATCTCAGGCCTCTTGACCAAATTCGGCTTCTATCATGGTGAAAAAGGGCTGCAAGCTTAATACGAATTCTTGGACCTTAAATGAGTTATATGTTAATTGGGCTACACTAAGCTTGATGAATGAGCAAGGCCCATTATGAATGGTGGCTGGCACGTTTTTGAAACTCACAAAGGAGAGCAACCTTTGGCTTGCATGCCTAGGTAACTCCTTTAGAAGTTATGGAACCACTTTTATTATTTTCTTAAGTAGGATAGTTATGTTCTTTTAATAACCACTTAGTGGAGAGTTATGTCTAGGAGTTTATGTCATCTTATGATGACCTTGGGTTTTTATTTCCCTATGCTATATGTACACACCTATTACATGATGAATGATAACTTTGAGTTCATTTTGGATTGATTCCAATTGTGAGAGTGTTTTCTCTCTTGGGTTCTTCATTGAGCCAACCCTTGTTCTTATCAAGAATCCAAGATTCTTGTGGCGAACCTCACATTGGCTTATCAAATCCCCTTGGATCTGTGGCGCCTACCTCCCATTTCTCATCTTATCCAATTTTGTATTTCATCTTCTTCTATAATTTTGCTTGGTCACTCAAGGATAGATCCGAAAATATATATGTTCCTTGTTAGGATCATATCAGAAGGCCAAACCACAAAAAGCAAAGTGCAACAACAAAAGAGTGAGGCAAAGGTTGAAAAAAAAATTGAGAGTCTCATTGTAAAATAAATCAAGGTGATGTTCCTATCTTTGTCTAGAGGTGATGATTTTATTTTGAAAGAAGTTGAAGAAGTAATTCCAAGAGAGGTGCCCCATGGATTCAAAAGAGTTGTGTTTGAACCCGGAGGATAAAGAAGACTCCTTAAGGCAATAAATTCGAGGTCGAATTCTCTTCAAGAGGGAGGGAATGATGCAAACCAAGAATGATGTCCAATTTAAGGCCAAATTAGTTTTGATGAAAATCTTATTTTCGTTTGTAATGAACCCGTATTCTTGTTTGGGCTGTATCTTGAGTTACAAGTCTCTGATTGATACGTTCTTTGATGCGTTGGAAAGCTTAGGAGATTATCTACAAATCGTATTTCAAGCCTCTTGACCAGATTCGGGTTATATCATGACGAAAATATTGTTTTCAGTTTTACACGAATTTGGAAGCTTAGTTGGGAGGAATCTTTTGGCTTGCATGCCTCAATTAACTCCTTTAAGTTTTTATCCTTTTTAATGTTTTGTTTTATTAGGGAGGAAATCTTTTGCATTAAATTGTATTGATTATGGGAGGATTGATCTTAGGCCAATTCCTCTATATGTAAGATGCCCCCCCAACACATGAATGACAACTTTGAAGTTATTTTGGATTGAAATCCATTTGTGAGAATTTTGTTCTCCTAGGTTCTTGGTTGAGCCATCTTGTTCTTATCAAGAATCCACGATTCTTGTGGCGAACTTCCTTGACTTATCAAACTCTCTAGTTCGTGGCGCCATCACCATCTCTAATCTTCACCATTTTCATATTTTCTTCCTTTCATGTTACAACTCAATTCTGACTTGGGTTTGTAATTGGTAAAATTCAACCAACTAGATCTTCACAAGGCAACCTCACCATTTGGTTGTCATCAATATCATTATTGGTTTGCATCATTCCCTCCCTCTTGAAGAGAATTCGACCTCTAATTTATTGCCTTTGAGAATCGTGCTCATCCTCCGGGTTCAAACACAACTCTTTTGAATCCATGGGGAACCTCTCTTGGAATTACTTTTTCAACTTCCTTCAAAATAGAATCATCACCTCTAGGCAAAGATAGGAACATCATCTTGATTTATTTTATAATGAGACACCCTACTTTTTCCTCAATATCTTTTTCATTCTCTTCCTTCTCACTATTTTTTATCTTACTCTTTGCTTTTGTTGGTTTGGCCTCGACCATTCTTTTCTTCGTGACCTAGGGGAAAAATGTTAGACAAATCAACAAAAGTAGAAGAATCCCAACATTTGATTCCACAAGCTAATCTAGAAGAAGGTTTTAGAGTAAAAAATTTCCATGACACCCCAAGTGAATTTGAAGAGTTATTCGCGGCTTTAGGGGTAGGCCATTCATTGAATATCTTGCAAGCTTCCTTTGGAGGAAAACCCTTCTCCAAGCATCTTAGATATCTTTGCATTTCAAAGGATAATGTTGCCGTGATATGTGATGGGAAGAAGAAATTTTTTGAACAAAATTGAAAAACAAAATCAAAAGTCACTCTAGGAAGGATGGCTCTGATACCAAATGATATGATCCTAAAAAGGAGCATGTAGATTTTCGGATCTATCCTTGAGTGACAAACCAAAATATGAAGAAGGAGAAATACAAAAATGGAGAAGGTAAGGAATGCAAGGTAGGCGCCACAATTCCAAGGGGAATTAATAAGCCAAGGAAAGGATTATTGTTTTGGCTTCACATACTCAAGAGGGGGGGGGGGGGGGGGGGTGAATTGAGTTTTCAAAAATTCTTCCTTTTTAAAAACTTTACTTTTCAAATCAGAGTTGCCTCAGGATCTTTTACAAAATCAGTGAAGGAATTTTTATGAAATATCGAATAGAAGGTGATGAGGTGAATCAATTAAGAAAGATAAATCAATGCTTCTGTCACTTTAGTGGACGAGCGCTTCTGTCACTTGTGTGGACGAGCGCTTCGGTCACTTTAGTGGACGAGCGCTTCGGTCACTTTAGTGGACGAGCGCTTCGGTCACTTTAGTGGACGATCGCTTCTGTCACTTTAGTGGACGAGCGCTTCTATCACTTTAGTGTGGACGAGCGCTTCTATCACTTATGTGGACAAGCGCTTCTGTCACTTTAGTGATTGAATCAAACAGAAAGAAGTTCAGTTCAGGGTCGTACAGGTATTAGATACAGGCATTAATCAGTTAAGAACAAACTTGGAGGTTTCGGTTTCAGTGATTAAGAAACAGAAATTAAGCTATTCGAATTTGATCACATATGATGCAAGATTCAATTCAAATATTGATCCTTGAGAATATAATTGAATACCCAGTTATTATTATAGTTTACTCAAGGTTCAATACTGATTATGCAGATCAAGAACTGATATCAATTAAAAACTTCGAACCTCAATATCACAGTTATATGCGCAAGACAAAATTTAAAGAGTTTGACTTTAGAGATACCACACAACCAGGTTTATTCTGGTTTAGTCACCACCACTGTGACCTACATCCAGTCCCCACTCCACCTGTGGGTTTTCACACACTAACACAACAAGCTTTAGCCAGTTAGCTTGAAAAAGCTTTACACCACAGAGCACTCCTTCACCCAGAGATACCACACTATTGTGAAGAGCCTCAATGTTCTTCCATAGGGATACCTCACCCTAATCACACATAGACTCCCTCTCTCTTTACAATAAAATAAAAAGAAAATATTGATTCCTAAACTCTCAATAGTCAGATATACAAATTGAAGCACTTGTGAGAATTGAAACACTCTTTTTCATAATGAAGCTCAAGCAAGAAGATGAATGATTTTCACAATTGATCTCTCAAATTGATTTTGTAAAATTTCTGATATGTTATTTATATGTTATGTAAAAGTGTTCCTTTGATTCCTCTATATATAGGAAACAAGTTATAGTCATTGGGATCAATTAAAACAGATTTGGGTCTGATAGCAGAATCTGTTTTCTTGATTCTGGTTCTTGAACAGGGGTTGAGTACAGGGCTATGTTAACAAATTTCATACTGATAGTCTTGAACTTGGTTAATCCATCAGTACATCCATTCAGTACATCTATGTATTGAATCAAGAACCTTAAATTCATTTTTTAGTTACATTAGCAGACATACATCCATTGATTACATGGTTGTACCTGACAAATAATTTTATTATTTCCAAAAATCATTTTCATTAAAAAAAAACTTGTTCCTTTTAATGCAGGTTATGAAAATTGATTTTCTTCACGCATCTTTTTTAGTTGAGCTATCTTGTGACTAAGAGATTTCTTTCTCTTACAAATCATCTAAGACTTAAATCTAAAATTCTCCTTTAGTCTTGGACTTGATGATCCTTTGATCTTTGACTTTGCACTTTTGTTTTCTACATGCAGCTCCTTGATTCCTTCAAGTTCTTCCTTGAATTTGCTTAATGAACTTGTTGATCACTACTTGATACCTGTCTTCGCAATTTGACACTAAAACATCTGCACACACATTAAATTGTATTTTTCATATATCGAAATCTCTCAGTCATTGAGTCTTACAAACTCCCCCTTTTTGATTATGACAAATGTTTTAACAAATTATAAGATCAGAGTATAAGTGTAGCAGAACCTAAGTGTTTTTGGCAGATTTATATCATGGCATCAGAGCAGAAGTATATGAGAGCAAAACAAAAAAATTTATCAGAGCATAATTTGATTTACTCCCCCTTAATCATGTAAGCTTATAAGCTCCCCCTCAACATATGCATGTATAATTTGTTATTATCCCCTTTCTCTATATCATACCTTTTCCTCCCCCTTTTGGCATTATCAAAAAGGTAAAGAAAAGAAACATTCCAAGCAATAGAGAAGGCAAGCATTTAAACATTCAAACATAGGATATAAAATTGTTCATGATAGAGGGATAGGTGCAGGGACAAATCAAAAAGAACAGAAACCATCAGCCAAAATTACAAACTAAGGCATTTTACCTTTTAAAAACTAAGTTCTAATTCTTATGAATTCCTAGAACTAGTCGTTCCTTTTTTATTTTAATTTTTTTTGGCCTTTAGGTGATGGTTCAACAGTGGTGTTCTTAGCTTCCTTCCTCTTCTTCTCAACAGCTTTTGAGGGTGAAGATCCAGTATTTTTGGTTCTTGCCATATTAGGGTTGGTTTGGGTACAAGAAGGATTAAGGTTAGCTCTGCTAGGGTTGCGGAATTAGGTGAAGAAAGAGTGGGTTTCAGAAGATTTGAAGTTTTGAAATAAGATTTTACATCGGTTCTTATAGCATTCGTGTCCATCTTGAAAGTAAGTGCGTCCATCTTGCCACGTCGTGAGACGGAAAGTACTAAAACACAAAGTAACCTAGTAGACGAGCTCCATATGCCACGTCATTGGATGGAGCTTCTCATTAAGGACTTAGCAAGTCCAAAAGAACGTAACCTAGTAGACGAGCTCCATATGCCACGTCATTGTACTGATCTTCTCATTAAGGTCTTAGCAAGTCCAATTACTTGTGTGGACGAGTAGAATTAGAATCTTGTGTATTATGAGTTTATCAGACTAAAAACACAGGGGATCCATTCCTGATGAAATCCATTTCTTCTAAAACTCTCTTCTAATCATTCATAGATATTCCAAATCAAATCATACAAGAATCAGAGCATATTTACACAAAGATACAGTCATATAAACAGTTTCTTTAGAGATTAGATATAGGGTTGATCAATTATGCCCAATTCTCTTCTAATGAAAAGGAAGCTTTCCTTGTTGAAGGTCTTGGCAAAAATATCAGCGAGTTGTTTAGTTGTATCAACATATTCAATCTCAATTTCTATACTTTGAATAAAAGTTCTTATGATAGGGATCATGTTCAAAGTTAATTGTTGCATAGCAAGCAAAACAAATCATTTAAGGCTTCATCAATTTTCTTAGATTCAATTTGTGAAACAAAAGCCATGTGATTATTCCAGGATTGATCAAATAACTTTAATACAACAATGTAGACATATTATACAATGATATATAAGTCAATACAAAGATTCACAATCATACATTAATAATGATAATTAGAAAACATATTCAATCGATATTATTTCTTTATTGTTACCCATTTTGTGTTTGGAGAATGCTATCATGATTCCAATTTTTGCTCTTGACCTTCCACCACACCTACAAAACAGAATTTCATGTTTGTGCTATAGGTACCCAACTTTTCTTGGGTCCTTCATGGTTAGAGTATGATAAAGTTCCTTTTGGAACCCATATTTGCCTTATCTGCAATGAATAATTATTTCTCAAATTCCAAAAAGTACCTTTTGAGTTAGTTGCGCAATAGTTCCTTTAGGAACAGATATATACTTAGATTTATTGTATGCTGATTTTTTGTATTGACATGTAGAAGCTGTGTGACCTTTTCTAGCACAAAAGTTGCATTTAACAAATGGTGTGTTTGATGTCTTAGGTGTAGCAAAAAATTTATTGAAAGATTTCTCACGAATCTTAGGTTCATAGCCTATTCCAGCCTTATCATAAGCACATTTTTACTGTCGTAATAAAGCATTCAAGTTCTTGGGTTAACCATGGGATTATCTTTGCCTAGAGGTGATGATTTTATTTTGAACGAAGTTGAAGAAGTAATTCCAAGAGAGGTGACCCATGGATTCAAAAGAGTTGTGTTTGAACCCGGAGGATGAAGACGATTCCCAAAGGCAATAAATTCGAGGTCGAATTCTCTTCAAGAGGGAGGGAATGATGCAAACCAAGAAAGCTTAGTCCAATTCATGACTAAGGCGATTGCAAACTGATATGAGCCAGGGGGGCAAGTCAACTTGTGATATGAGCCAAGTGGGGCAAGTCAACTTTTTATGGGGGGTTACACTTTTAATTCGAGAAACAAGTGTAATCACCACATAATTATGGAGGGAATATTTGGCATTAAATTGTATTGATTATGGGAGGATTACACTTTTAATGTGAGAAACAAGTGTAATAACCATATAATTAGGGGGGGGGGGGGGTGGGAATAAAAAGTCAAGATGAGTGATTTTAGGCCAATTAACGCGTGATCTTAGGCCATCTCTCTATATGTAAGACGTCCCTAAACATATGAATGATAACTTGGATGTTGAATTTGGATTAATTCCATTTTTGAGACTTGTTCTCTTTGGTTCTTAGTTGAGCCAACTATTGTTCTTATCAAGAATCCAAGATTCTTGTGGCGAACTTCACTTGGCTTATCAAACTCTCTAGTTTGTGGCGCCATCACCATCTCTATTCTCCATCCATTTGTTTCTTTTCTTCCCTTTATTTTAATCTCAAAATTGTTCCGCAAATTAATTGATAAAATTCAACCAAAAAAGATCATCAAAGGCAACCTCACCATTTGGTTGTCATCAAGTGGTATCAAAGCTTAGGCTTTGGTTGAATTTTCTGAGTTCTTTGTTCTCCATCTTCTACCTTTCTTTTTTTCTACCCACAAAAAAAAAAAGTGAAGTTTGAATTTTTCTTAGTGGGTTCTTCATGGAGTCACTAATGAAGAAAAATGACGCCAAGTAAAGGGAGGATCTTTTCTATTCTAGATGCTACGTGAAGGACAAGATATGTAGCTTGCTTATTGATAGAAAGGGTTACATCAACCTAGCTTGTACCACCATGGTGCAAAAGTTGGGACTCCCTCTTATACAGCATCCACAACCGTATGTCATTTGGAGCATCCCGGAGTTTAGTTATCTCGCTGACGTAATGGTGAACAAACAAGTACGAGTATCATTCCGGATTGTGAGATATGAAGACAAGGTGTTATGTGATGTGGAGCCCATGGAAACGAGGCACTTGTTACTTGGTCGTCCTTGGAGGGTTGAACGACAAGCGAGATATGACACCGACAACAACAAGTACTCATTTGTATTTAATAATTGCAAAATTACTCTTAGACCACTGTCACCAAAACAAGTGAGTGAGAAAAAAATAACGGAAGAGGGTTCGGTGAATGAGGAAAAGAAAGAGGTAAAAGTTGAGAGTATATTTGAAGAGGAAGAAAAGAAAGGTGAAAGTATGGAAAAGAATGAGGAAAAAGAAAAATATGAGAGCAAAAAAGAAAGTGAGGAGGAAAAAGAAAACGTGAATACTTGTTTTGATGCTATTCCTAATTCTTTGCCTAGTTGTGTTTATCCTCTTTTGAAGGAAATTGAGTTTGTTCGTCCAAAGGAAGCTTGCAAGACATTCAATGAAATTGAAGATTTGATTCCAAGGGAAGCTTGCAAGACAACCAATGTAATTAAAGATTTAATCCCAAAGGAAGCACCCCATGATTTGGGAACTTGCATGGCCTCTCAAAGGTATTTTGTTCATTTGGTTCATAATCACAAAAATTTTGAGGAATTTGTTGGGATGTTGATTGTACAAGATGGAAATGTCTTACGCCTACTTACTAAATTTGATGATTTCTATCAATTTCCATTTGACCCCGGAGGATAAAGATGATTCCTTTAGACAATAAATTCGAGGTCGAATTCTCTTCAAGAGGGAGGGAATGATATGAGCCAAGGGGGGGCAAGTCAACTTTTCAACAAGAATGATTTGAGCCCAATGAAGACTCATGATGGGCTTGGACGTCCACTTCCCATATTATCATTTTCTAGTTTATTTCTATTAAATAAAGTGCAATAAACTTGGGTTTTATGAAAAATTCGAATTTGTGAGTATCTTGGTGGGAGGAATCTTTAGCTTGCATGCTATAAGAACTCATAAATTAGTGTGTGGGTATTTTGAATAAATTATGGGGGGTTACACTTTTAATTTGAGAAACAAGTGTAATCACCACATAATTAGGGAGGGAATCTTTGGCATTAAATTGTATTGATTATGGGAGGATTACACTTTTAATGTGAGAAACAAGTGTGATCACCACATAATTAGGGGGGAATAAAAAGTCAAGATGAGTGATTTTAGGCCAATTAACGCGTGATATTAGGCTATCTCTCTATATGTAAGACGCCCCTAAACATATGAATGATAACTTTGATGTTCAATTTGGTTTTTACCAATTGTGAGAGTGTTTTCTCTCTTGGGTTCTTTGTTGAACCAACCCTTTTGATCTTATCAAGAGTCCAAGACCCTTGTGGCGATCCTCAACTTGGCTTATCAATTTCCCTTGGAATTGTGGCGCCATTCTCATCCCTTACCTTCATCCATTTGCTTATTTTCTTCTTCTTCTTGAATTTTTCTTTGTCACTCAAGGATAGATCCGAAAATCTACATGCTCCTTTTTAGGATCATATCATTTGATACCACTTGATGACAACCAAATGGTGAGGTTGCCTTGTTGACGATCCTTTTGGTTGAATTTTAACAATTAATTTGCGGAAAAATTTTGAGATTAAATTAAAGGGAAGAAAAGAAACAAATGGATGGAGAATAGAGATGGTGATGGCGCCACAAACTAGAGAGTTTGATAAGCCAAGTGAAGTTCGCCACAAGAATCTTGGATTCTTGATAAGAACAATAGTTGGCTCAACCAAGAACCATAGAGAACAAGTCTCTCAAATGGAATTAATCCAAATTAAACATCCAAGTTGATGACAACCAAATGGTGAGGTTGCCTTTGATGATCTTTTTGGTTGAATTTTAACAATTACAAATCCAAGTCAGAATTGAGTTGTAACATAAAATGAAGAAAATATGAAAATGGTGAAGATTAGAGATGGTGATGGTGCCACAAACTAGAGAGTTTGATAAGCCAAGTGAGGTTCGCCACAGGAATCGTGGATTCTTGATAAGAACAAGATGGCTCAACCAAGAACCAAAGAGAGACAATTCCCTCACAAATGGATTTAATCCAAATTCAACATCCAAGTTACCATTTCATGTGTTTAGGCATGTTACATATAGGGGTGTGGCTGCCAACATTTGGCTTCACCCTTTGTCTTCCCAATGATTCCATAACCCCCACATAACTAGCCTATTCATGACTTACTAAACTCACACTTAACTCAACCACTTGATAGTGACTTACTACCCTCTCTCTATCATTATGTAGCAGCCACACTTATTTCTCAAATTAAAAGTGTAACTCCCACATAATTAACTAAAAACATGAAAGACTAATAATTCAAAATGGAGTTACTTTTGGTATGCAAACCAAAAGGATTCCTCCCAACTAACCTATGTAATTCCGTGCTCAACATGAGATTAAATGGGCTTGACCCAATTGCAACTCTAACAAACTTGTATCCACTCAAATAACCCATTACACTTATTGAATTAAAACAAAACAAGTAAAATATGCTCATAACTACTTAGGCATGTTCATGGGTCTTCTAGTTGAATGAGATAAGTTATCAATTTGGGCTCCATTCCACTTGGCCTCATTCTTGGGCTTGCTTCTATCAAAATAGCCACCATGTAATTAAAAGCTTGTTGGGATTTCTTGTATCTAACTCTTGTCATGGGCCCACCAAGTCCTTGATTTGATTCTTGATACAGGGTCTTCATTGGGCTCATATCATTCTTGTTGGAAAGTTGACTTGCCCCCCATGGCTCATATCACAAGTTATCATTCATATGTTTAGGGGCGTGTTAATGCCAAAGATTCCCTCCCTAATTATGTGGTGATTACACTTGTTTCTCAAATTAAAAGTGTAACCCCCCGTAATTTATTCAAAATACCCACACACTAATTTAGGAGTTCTTATAGCATGCAAGCTAAAGATTCCTCCCACTAAGATACTCACAAATTCGAATTTCATCATAAAACCCAAGTTTATTGCACTTTATTTAATAGAAATAAACTAGAAAATGATAATATGGGAAGTGGACGTCCAAGCCCATCATGGGTCTTCATTGGGCTCAAATCATTCTTGTTGAAAAGTTGACTTGCCCCCCCTTGGCTCATATCAACTTGCCATCAAGGATGATATGAGCCCAATTTGGAGTATGGCTCAAGAAGCTAGCCAAGAACTTGGTGGGCCAATGACAAATGTTACAACCAAGAAAGCCCAACAAGTGTTAACTCAAACTATGGTTCTCATCATGGAAGCAAGTGCAAATGCAAGATTGGAGGGAATGATGCCCAAATTATTAACTTACATTATCCAACTAAAGGATCCATGACAAGAGGGGCGTGCAACATGAAGGAGTCTAATTTTAGTTGTTTATTTTAATTCAATAAGTGTAAATGGGTTTTATGAGTAAGCCAATTACTAAGTGATGTTTTTGGGGCAGCCCACTTGTAATCCATGTTAGAAAACGAATTTGTATGTGTCTTAGTGGGAGGAATCTTTAGCTTGCATGCTATAAGAACTCCTAAATTAGTGTGTTGGTAAATTGTACTGATTATGGGAGGATTACACTTTTAATGTGAGAAACAAGTGTAATCCCACAAAATCAGGGAGGGAATCTTTTGCATTAAATTGTATTGATTATGGGAGGATTACACTTTTAATTTGAGAAACACGTGTAATCTCCACATAATTAGGCGGGGGGGGGATAAAAAGTCAAGATGAGTGATTTTAGGCCAATTAACGCGTGATATTTGGCCATCTCTCTATATGTAAGACGCCCCTAAACACATGAATGATAATTTGGATGTTATTTTGGATTGAAATCCTTTTGTGAGAATTCTGTTCTCCTTGGTTCTTGGTTGAGCCATCTTGTTCTTATGAAGAATCCAAGATTCTTGTGGCGAATTTCCGTGGCTTATCAAACTCTTTGTTTGTGGCGCCATACCATCTCTAATCCTCATCAACTTTCACATTTTCTTCCTTTTACATTTACAACACAATTCTGAGTTGGTTCGTAACTTGTTAAGAATTCAACCAAAAAAGATCATCAAAGGCAACCTCACCATTTGGTTGTCATCAAGTGGTATCAAAGCTTAGGCTTTGGTTGAATTTTCTGAGTTTGCTTTTCTTCTTATACCTCTCTTCTTTTCTTCTTTTAAACCAAAAAAAAAATTAAGACTTTGATCTCGTTGAAGGGAATT
Organism: Sophora flavescens; assembly: GCA_030762895.1. Classification (NCBI taxonomy): domain Eukaryota; kingdom Viridiplantae; phylum Streptophyta; class Magnoliopsida; order Fabales; family Fabaceae; genus Sophora; species Sophora flavescens. Next base: position 446,699 of record JAUPTC010000034.1, read on the forward strand.
TTCGTTTTTGTTGTGTTTCTCCCCAAAAGCTTCAAGTTGCAATTAGTATTTCTCTTCTCATTATAGTTCAAAAAAAATTGCACAAATTTCAAATATATATATATATATATATATATATATATATATATATATATATATAAATATATATAGTGAAGTAGCGCATGAAATAGTGAGAAAAGGAGAAGAGACAAAGTTCTATTAGGGCAATTGGTATTCAAAAAAAAATTCCCTTCTTTCTTGTTTCATTATTCTCAAGGTTTTTCCTTTCTAGCCTTTCTTTTTTTTTCCTTGTTTTGATAAGTTTTTGTGATTTTTGTTACTTGATTTTTGGATTTTTGTGTGGAATGTGGTTGACTCCTCTAAGACCTAAAAGAGAACAATTGAGTGGAAAAAGGCAAGAGTGAAAATTACATCTTGTGTGGAAAAAGCCAATTTAGTGAAATACATTTGTGTGCACAAGTGAGGGAGTGTAGTGAGGAATTTTATAATTTCTTGTTATCTTTTGATATTGTGTCCAAATGATGGCAGCCCATGAAGATAGTCCACCATTATCTCCAAGGTCAGCCACTCTTCAAACTAGGATGAACAATCAAGTCCAAGCCCTTCAAAGGCAATTGGAGCGAATGCAAGCCAATTATGATCGACAACTTGCTCACCTACACCGTGACGATTCAAGTGACTATGATAGTGAAAGGGTAAGGCCTAGAGGAGTACGACATAGAGGAGGATGGCATAGGGGAGAGAGACGTGATAGAGGACTTGAAGGGGTCAAAATCAAAGTTCCTCCCTTTATTGGGAAGAATGATTAGGAGGCTTACTTGGAGTGGGAGCTAAAAATAGAACAAGTCTTTGATTGTAATTCATACAATGGAAGCAAGAAGGTGAAAGTAGCCGCCCTTGAGTTCAAGGAAAATGCCCTTGTGTGGTGGGACCAATTACAAAAAGAAAGGAGAAGACAAGGAGGAAAGCCCATAGACACTTGGGAGGAGATGAAATTTGTCTTGAGGATGAGATATGTCCCAAATCATTATCAAAGGGACATTCACAACAAGTTACAAAGGCTTACCCAAGGGACCAAAAGCATTGATGAATATTTCAAGGAGATGGAGTTGGCCTTACTTAGGTCAAATTTTTAAGAAGATAGGGAAGCTACCATGGCAAGGTTCTTACATGGCTTGAATCAAGATATTCAAGACATAGTGGAGTTACAAAATTATGTGGAGCTTGAAGATTTGGTAAGTGTGTCTTGGGTTAACCATGGGATCCCTGCAAGTGGGTCATGGGTTAACCATGGGATCCTTTTTAGGGGGATCCTTGAAAGGGGGTCATGGTTTAAACCTGGCATCCTTTCATGGGGGCATGCGTTAACCATGGGATCCTGGCAAGTGGGTCATGGGTTAACCATGGGATCCTTGCAAGGGTGTCTTGGGGTTAACCAATGGATTCTTTCTAGGGGGATCCTTGCAAGCGGGTCATGGGTTAACCATGGGATTCTTGCAAGGCGGGTCAAGAGTTAACCATGGGATCCTTGCAAGTGTGTCATGGGTTAACCATGGGATCCTTGCAAGGGGTCATGGGTTAACCACGGGATCATGGCAAGGGGGAGATGGGTTGACCAAGGGATCCTTGCAAGAAGGTCATGGGTTCACCTTGGGATCCTTGCAAGGAGGTCAATGGTTAACCTTGGGATCATTTCAAGTGGTCATGGGTTAAACCTTGGATTCCTTGAAAGGGGGTCATGGGTTAACCATAAGATCCTTTCTAGGGGGATCCTTGCAAGGGGGTCATGGGTTAACCATGTTATCATGGCAAGTGGGTGATGGGTTAACCATGGGATCATTCCAAGAGGGTCATGGGTTAACCAAGGGATCCTTGCAAGGGGGTGAAGGGTTAATCATAAGATCATAGAAAAGGGGTCATGGGTTAACCATGGGATCCTTTCTAGGGGGATCCTTGCAAGTGGGTCATGGGTTAACCATGGGATCTTTGGATGGGGGTTCTAGTCTAAGCATCGGATCCTTGCAAGGGGTCATCGGTTAACGATGAGATCCTTTATAAGGGGATCCTTACAAGGGGGTTATAGGTTAACCATGAGATCCTTGCAATTGGGTAATGGCTTAATCAAGGGATCCTTGCAAGGGGGTCATTGGTTAACCATGGGATCTTGGCAAGGGGGTCATTAGTTAACCATGGGATCCTTTCTAGGGGGATTCTTGCAAGTGGGTCATGGGTTAAGCACTGGATCCTTGCAAGGGGGTCATGGGTTAACCATTGGATTATAGCATGGGGGTCTTGGGTTAACCATTGGATCCTTTCTAGGGGGATCCTTGCATCGAGGTCATGGGTTAACCAAGAGATCATAAATAGTGGGTCGTGGTTTTACCATGAGATCTTTGCAAGTGTGTATTGGGTTAACAATGTGATGACAACCAAATGGTGAGGTTGCCTTTGATGATCTTTTTTGGTTGAATTCTTAACAAGTTACGAACCAACTCAGAATTGTGTTGTAAATGTAAAAGGAAGAAAATGTGAAAGTGGGTGAGGATTTGAGATGGTATGGCGCCACAAACAACGAGTTTGATAAGCCAAGGAGGTTCGCCACAAGAATAGAACAAGATGGCTCAACCAAGAACCAAGGAGAACAAAATTCTCACAAAAGGATTTCAATCCAAAATAACATCCAAATTATCATTCATGTGTTTAGGGGTGTCTTACATATAGAGTGTGGCTGCCAACTTTGGCTCACACCTTGCCTTTTCAAGATTCCATAATCCCCTCACTAACTAAGCTTAAATCATGCCACTAAATGGTGAGTTAATTTTCTCTTTCCACCATTATGTGGCTGTTACACATAAATCCCTACTTTACTCCCCTCATTATGTGGTGGTTACACTTGTTTATCAAATTAAAAGTGTAACCCCCCATAATTTATTCAAAATACCCACACACTAATTTAGGAGTTCTTATAGCATGCAAGCTAAAGATTCCTCCAACTAAGATACTCACAAATTCGAATTTCTTCATAAAACCCAAGTTTATTGCACTTTATTTAATAGAAATAAACTAGAAAATGATAATATGGGAAGTGGACGTCCAAGCCCATCATGGGTCTTCATTGGGCTCAAATCATTCTTGTTGAAAAGTTGACTTGCCCTCCCTTGGCTCATATCATTCCCTCCCTCTTAAAGAGAATTTGACCTCGAATTTATTGTCTAAAGGAATCATCTTTATCCTCTGGGGTCAAATGGAAATTGATAGAAATCATCAAATGTAGTAAGTAGGCGTAACACATTCCCATCTTGTACAATCAACATCCCAACAAATTCCTCAAAATTGTTGTAATTATGAACCAAATGAACAAAATACTTTTGAGAGGCCATGCAAGTTCCCAAATCATGGGGTGCTTCCTTTGGGATTAAATCTTTATTTACATCGGTTGTCTTGCAAGCTTCCTTTGGAATCAAATCTTCAATTTTATTGAATGTCTTGCAAGCTTCCTTTGGACGAACAAACTCAATTTCCTTCAAAAGAGGATAAACACAACTAGGCAAAGAATTAGGAATAGCATCAAAACAAGTATTCACGTTTTCTTTTTCCTCCTCACTTTCTTTTTTGCTCTCATATTTTTCTTTTTCCTCAATCTTTTCCATACTTTCATCTTTCTTTTCTTTTTCTCACTCTCTTTTTCTTTATTTTTCTCACTCTCCTTTTCTTTTCTCTCTTGCTCTCTTTTTTCTCTCATTCTTATTTGATCCTCACTAACTTGCTTTGGAGATAAAGGAGAAAGAATGACCTTTCGGTCTTGATACATGAAGGTGAACTTATTTGAGAACCCATCATTGATGGCCCTTTTGTCATATTGCCAAGGCCTTCCCAACAACATATGACAAGCCTCCATAGGCACCACATCACAAAGTACACAATCTTCATACTTTCCAATTGAGAATGGAACCTCTACTTGTTTGTTCACAACCATTTCCCCAACCTCACTTAGCCATTGAAGCCTATATGGCCTTGGATGTGCGTTAGTAACAAGATTCAATTTGGACACCAATCTAGTGCTTACAACATTGGCACAACTCCCACCATCAGTGATTAGAGAACATACCTTTCCTTGAATTAGACATCTAGAATGAAAGATATTCTCCCTTTCGCTTGCTTCATGATCCTTCACTTGACTTCCCAAAAGCCTCCTCACCATGAGTAAATCACCATCCGGCATGAACACATCTCCTTCACTTTCCTCTCCACTTGAAGCCTCGGATTGAGATACCACTTCCCCATTCATGGACACCATGGTTCTCTTTGTTGGACATTGGGATGCTATGGGTCCATGGCCCAAGCATTTGAAACATTTTACATCATGGCTTCTAGAGTTTGTCTCCATGGGTTTCTTTCCTTGTATGTTGCTCACGCCCTCCTTGGGGGGTGCACCCTCCTTCTTTTGCTTGTCCTTCCAACTTGAGGATGGAAATTTGGAAGATGAAGAAGAAGAATACTTAGACTTCCTCCTCTTAATTTGTTGCTCCACTTTAATGGCTTGTTGGACCAAATCTTCAAGCTCCACATAATTTTGCAACTCCACTATGTCTTGAATATCTTGATTCAACCCATGTAGGAATCTTGCCATGGTAGCCTCCCTATCTTCTTGAAAATTTGACCTAAGTAAGGCCAACTCCATCTCCTTGAAGTATTCATCAACGCTTTTGGTCCCTTGGGTAAGCCTTTGTAATTTGTTGTGAATGTCCCTTTGATAATGATTTGGGACAAACCTCTTCCTCATGATAAATTTCATATCCTCCCAAGTGTCTATAGGCTCTCTTCCATGTTTCCTCCTTTCCTTTTGTAATTGGTCCCACAAGGGCATATTCTTTGAACTCAAGGGCGGCTACTTTCACCTTCTTGCTTTCATTGTATGAATTACAATCAAAGACTTGTTCTATTTTTAGCTCCCACTCCAAGTAAGCCTTCGGATCATTCTTCCCAATAAAGGGAGGAACCTTGATTTTGACCCTTTCAAGTCCTTTATCACGTCTCTCTCCCCTATGTCCTCCTCCTCTATGTCGTCCTCCTCTAGGCCTTAGCCTTTCACTATCATAGTCACTTGAATCGTCACGGTGTAGGTGAGCAAGTTGTCGATCATAATTGGCTTGCATTTGCTCCAATTGCCTTTGAAGGGCATGGACTTGATTGTTCATCCTAGTTTAAAGAGTGACTGACCTTGGAGATGATGGTGGACTATCTTCATGGGCTGCCATCATTTGGACACAATATCCAAAGATAACAAGAAATTATAAAATTCCTCACTACACTCCCTCACTTGTGCACACAAATGTATTTCACTCAATTGGCTTTTTCCACACAAGATGTAATTTTCACTCTTGCCTTTTTCCACTCAATTGTTCTCTTTTAGGTCTTAGAGGAGTCAACCACATTCCACACAAAAATCCAAAAATCAAGTAACAAAAATCACAAAAACTTATCAAAACAAGAAAACAAAAAAAAGAAAAGCTAGAAAGGAAAAACCTTAAGAATAATGAAACAAGAAAGAAGGTAAATTTTTTTTTGGGAACACCAATTGCCCAAATAGAACTTTGTCTATTCTCCTTTTCTCACTATTTCATGCGCTCCTTCACTATATATATATATATATATATATATATATATATATATATATATATATATATATATATATATATATATATTTTTTTTTTTTTGAAATTTGCGCAATTTTTTTTTTTGTACTTTAATGAGAAGAGAAATACTAATTGCAACTTGAAGCTTTGGGGCAGAAACACAACTAAAACGAAAATTCCCTTCAACAAGATCAAAGTGTTAATTTTTTTTTTGTCTTTGGGTTTAAAAGAAGAAAAGAAGAGAGGTAGAAGAAGAAGAGCAAACTCAGAAAATTCAACCAAAGCCTAATGAGCTTTGATACCACTTGATGACAAGCAAATGGTGAGGTTGCCTTTGATGATCTTTTTTGGTTGAACTCTTAACAAGTTACGAACCAACTCAGAATTGTGTTGTAAATGTAAAAGGAAGAAAATGTGAAAGTGGGTGAGGATTAGAGATGGTATGGCACCACAAACAAAGAGTTTGATAAGCCAAGGAAGTTCGCCACAAGAATCTTGGATTCTTGATAAGAACAAGATGGCTCAACCAAGAACCAAGGAGAACAAAATTCTCACAAAAGGATTTCAATCCAAAATAACATCCAAATTATCATTCATGTGTTTAGGGGCGTCTTACATATAGAGTGTGGCTACCAACTTTGGCTCACACCTTGCCTTTTCAAGATTCCATAATCCCCTCACTAACTAAGCTTAAATCATGCCACTAAATGGTGAGTTAATTTTCTCTTTCCACCATTATGTGGCTGTTACACATAAATCCCTACTTTACTCCCCTAATTATGTGGTGGTTACACTTGTTTCTCAAATTAAAAGTGTAACCCCCCATAATTTATTCAAAATACCCACACACTAATTTAGGAGTTCTTATAGCATGCAAGCTAAAGATTCCTCCAACTAAGATACTCACAAATTCGAATCTCTTCATAAAACCCAAGTTTATTGCTCTTTATTTAATAGAAATAAACTAGAAAATGATAATATGGGAAGTGGACGTCCAAGCCCATCATGGGTCTTCATTGGGCTCAAATCATTCTTGTTGAAAAGTTGACTTGCCCCCCTTGGTTCATATCATTACTTGATGACAACCAAATGGTGAGGTTGCCTTTGATGATCTTTTTTGGTTGAATTCTTAACAAGTTACGAACCAACTCAGAATTGTGTTGTAAATGTAAAAGGAAGAAAATGTGAAAGTGGGTGAGGATTAGAGATGGTATGGCGCCACAAACAAAGAGTTTGATAAGCCAAGGAAGCTCGCCACAAGAATCTTGGATTCATGATAAGAACAAGATGGCTCAACCAAGAACCAAGGAGAACAAAATTCTCACAAAAAGATGTCAATCCAAAATAACATCCAAATTATCATTCATGTGTTTAGGGGCGTCTTACATATAGAGTGTGGCTACCAACTTTGGCTCACACCTTGCCTTTTCAAGATTCCATAATCCCCTCACTAACTAAGCTTAAATCATGCCACTAAATGGTGAGTTAATTTTCTCTTTCCACCATTATGTGGCTGTTACACATAAATCCCTACTTTACTCCCCTAATTATGTGGTGGTTACACTTGTTTCTCAAATTAAAAGTGTAACCCCCCATAATTTATTCAAAATACCCACACACTAATTTAGGAGTTCTTATAGCATGCAAGCTAAAGATTCCTCCAACTAAGATACTCACAAATTCGAATCTCTTCATAAAACCCAAGTTTATTGCTCTTTATTTAATAGAAATAAACTAGAAAATGATAATATGGGAAGTGGACGTCCAAGCCCATCATGGGTCTTCATTGGGCTCAAATCATTCTTGTTGAAAAGTTGACTTGCCCCCCTTGGTTCATATCATTACTTGATGACAACCAAATGGTGAGGTTGCCTTTGATGATCTTTTTTGGTTGAATTCTTAACAAGTTACGAACCAACTCAGAATTGTGTTGTAAATGTAAAAGGAAGAAAATGTGAAAGTGGGTGAGGATTAGAGATGGTATGGCGCCACAAACAAAGAGTTTGATAAGCCAAGGAAGCTCGCCACAAGAATCTTGGATTCATGATAAGAACAAGATGGCTCAACCAAGAACCAAGGAGAACAAAATTCTCACAAAAAGATGTCAATCCAAAATAACATCCAAATTATCACTCATGTGTTTAGGGGTGTCTTACATATAGAGTGTGGCTGCCAACTTTGGCTCACACCTTGCCTTTTTAAGATTCCATATCCCCTCACTAACTAAGCTTAAATCTTGCCACTAAATGGTGAGTTAATTTTCTCTTTCCACCATTATGTGGCAGTTACACATAAATCCCTACTTTACTCCCCTAATTATGTGATGGTTACACTTGTTTCTCAAATTAAAAGTGTAACCCCCCCCCCCAATAATTAATTCAAATTACCCACACACTAATTTAGGAGTTCTTATAGCATGCAAGCTAAAGATTCCTCCAACTAAGATACTCACAAATTCGAATTTCTTCGTAAAACCCAAGTTTATTGCACTTTATTTAATAGAAATAAACTAGAAAATGATAATATGGGAAGTGGACGTCCAAGCCCATCATGGGTCTTCATTGGGCTCAAATCATTCTTGTTGAAAAGTTGACTTGCCCCCCCTGGCTCATATCACAATGGGATCCTTGCAAATGGGTCATGTGTTAACCATGGGATTATAGAAAGGGGGTCATGGGTTAACCAGTGGATCCTTTCTAGGGGGATCATTGCAAGGGGGTCATGGGTTAACCATGGGATCATGGCAAGTGGGTCATGGGTTAACTATGTGATCTTTTTAAGTGGGTCGTAGGTTAACAACGGGATCCTTGCAAGGGGGTCATGTATTAACCATGGGATCCTTGCAAGGGGGTCAAGGTTTAACCTTGGGATTCTTGTAAGTTGGTTTTGGGTTTACCATGGGATCCTTGCAAGGGGGTCTTGGGTTAATCATGGTATCCTTTCTAGGGTGTTCCTTGCAAGAGGGTCTTGGGTTAACCATGGGATCATGACAAGTGGGTCCTGTGTTAACCATGGAATCCTTGCAAGTGGATCATGAGTTAACCATGGGATCCTTGCAAGGGGGTCATCGGTTAACCATGGGATCCTTTCATTGGGAATTCTTACTAGGGATAATGGGTTAACCAAGGGATCTTTTCAAGGGGGACATGAGTTAACAATGGGATCATAGAAAGGGGGTCGTGGGTCAATCATGGGATCCTTTCAAGGGGGATCCTTGCACGGGGGTCGTGGGTTAACCATGGGATCATGGCAAGTGGGCCATGGGTTAACCATGGGATCCTGTAAGTGGGTCATGGGTTAACCATGGGATCCTTGCAAGGGGATCATGGTTAAACCATGGGATCCATGCAAGGGGGTCATGGGTTAACCATGGGATCCTGGCCAGGGGGTCAAGGGTTAACCATGGGATCCTTTCTAGTGGGATCCTTGCAAGTGGGTCATGGGTTAACCATGGGATCCTTGCAAGTGGGTCATGGGTTAACCATGGGATCCTTGCAAGTGGGTCATGGGTTAATCTTGGGATCCTTGAAAGGGGGTCATGGGTTAACCATAGGATCATGGCAAGGGGGTCATGGGTTAACCATGGGATCCTTGCAAGGGGGTCATGGGTTAACCATGGGATCATGGCAAGTGGGTCATGGATTAACCATGGGATCTTGGAAAGTGGGTCCTGGGTTTACCATGGGATCCTTGCAAGGGCGTCATGGGTTAGCCATGGGATCGTTTCTTAGGGAATCCTTGCAAGGGGGTCATGGATTAACAATGGGATCGTGGCAAGTGGGTCATGGGTCAACCCTGGGATCGTTGCAAGTTGGTCAAGGGTTAATTATGGGATCCTTGCAAGTGGATCATGGGTTAACCATGAGATCCTTGCAAGTGGGTCATGGGTTAATTATGGAATCCTTGTATGTGATATGTGCCGGGGGGGGGGGAGGCAAGTCAACTTTTCAACAAGAATGATATGAGCCCAATGAAGACCATGGATCAAGAAGAAATTCAAGGACTTTGTTGAAAATCTTATTTTCATTAATGGTGAACCAACTGACTTATTTTGGCTGTATCTTGAGCTGTGGGTCCCCGATTGATGCATTCTTTAGTGCGTTGGAAATCTTAGGAAATTTCCTACAAATCATATCTCAGGCCTCGTGACCAAATTCGGCTTCTTTCATGATTAAAATAATGGTGGCAGTTATGGACAAATTTTACACGAGTTTATTAGACTTTTTATGTTTTGTTAATTATGTGGGAGCTACACTTTTAATTTGAGAAATAAGTGTGGTTGCTACATAATGATAGAGAGAGGGTAATAAGTCACTATTAAGTGGCTGAGTTAAGTGTGAGTTTAGTAAGTCATGAATAGGCTAGTTATGTGGGGGTTATGGAATCATTGGGAAGACAAAGGGTGGAGCGAAATGTTGGCAGCCACACCCCTATATGTAACATGCCTAAACACATGAATAAACAACTTGGATGTTGAATTTGGATTAAATCCATTTGTGAGGGAATTGTCTCTCTTTGGTTCTTGGTTGAGCCATCTTATTCTTATCAAGAATCCACGATTCTTGTGGCGAACTTCACTTGGCTTATCAAACTCTCTAGTTTGTGCGCCATCACCATCTCTAATCTTCACCATTTTTATATTTTCTTCCTTTTATGATACAACTCAATTCTGACTTGGATTTGTAATTGGTAAAATTCAACCAAAAAGATCATCAAAGGCAACCTCACCATTTGGTTGTCATCAGTAAGTGGGTTATTTTTAACCATGAGTACCTTGAAAGGGGGTCTTAGGTTAAACAAGAGATCCTTTCGAGGGGGATCCTTTCGAGGGGGTCATGGGTTAACCATGGGATCCTTGCAAGGGGGTCAAGAGTTAACCTTGGGATTCTTGCAAGTGGGTCATGGGTTACCCTTGGACTCCTTGCAAGGGGGTCATGGGTTAACCATAAGATCCTTTCTAGAGGGATCCTTGCATGGGGGTCATGGGTTAACCATGTGATCATGGCAAGTGGGTGATGGGTTAACCATGGGATCATTCCAAGAGGGTCATGGGTTAACCCTGGGATCCTCGCAAGGGGGTCATGGGTTAACCACGGGATCATGACAAGTAGGACATGGGTTGATCAAGGGATCCTTGCAAGGAGTCCATGGGTTAACCTTGGGATCCTTTCAAGGTGGTCATAGGTTAACCTTGGGATCCTTGCAAGTGGGTCATGGATTAACCTTGGATTCCTTGAAAGGGGGTCTTGGGTTAACCATAAGATCCTTTGTAGGGGGATCATTGCAAGGGGGTCATTGGTTAACCATGTGATCATGGCAAGTGGGTGATGTGTTAACCATGGGATCATTCCAAGAGGGTCATGGGTTAACCATGGGATCCTTGCAAGGGGGTCAAGGAATAACCATAGGATCATAGAAAGGCGGTCATGGGTTAACCATGGGATCCTTTCTAGGGGGATCCTTGCAAGTGGGTCATGGGTTAACCATGGGATCCTTGGAGGGGGTTCTGGTCTAAGCATCGGATCCTTGCAAGGGGGTCATGTATTAACCATGGGATCCTTGCAAGGGGGTCAAGGTTTAACCTTGGGATTCTTGTAAGTTGGTTTTGGGTTTACCATGGGATCCTTGCAAGGGGGTCTTGGGTTAATCATGGTATCCTTTCTAGGGTGTTCCTTGCAAGAGGGTCTTGGGTTAACCATGGGATCATGACAAGTGGGTCCTGTGTTAACCATGGAATCCTTGCAAGTGGATCATGAGTTAACCATGGGATCCTTGCAAGGGGGTCATCGGTTAACCATGGGATCCTTTCATTGGGAATTCTTACTAGGGATAATGGGTTAACCAAGGGATCTTTTCAAGGGGGACATGAGTTAACAATGGGATCATAGAAAGGGGGTCGTGGGTCAATCATGGGATCCTTTCAAGGGGGATCCTTGCACGGGGGTCGTGGGTTAACCATGGGATCATGGCAAGTGGGCCATGGGTTAACCATGGGATCCTGTAAGTGGGTCATGGGTTAACCATGGGATCCTTGCAAGGGGATCATGGTTAAACCATGGGATCCATGCAAGGGGGTCATGGGTTAACCATGGGATCCTGGCCAGGGGTCAAGGTTAACCATGGGATCCTTTCTAGTGGGATCCTTGCAAGTGGGTCATGGGTTAACCATGGGATCCTTGCAAGTGGGTCATGGGTTAACCATGGGATCCTTGCAAGTGGGTCATGGGTTAATCTTGGGATCCTTGAAAGGGGGTCATGGGTTAACCATAGGATCATGGCAAGGGGGTCATGGGTTAACCATGGGATCCTTGCAAGGGGGTCATGGGTTAACCATGGGATCATGGCAAGTGGGTCATGGATTAACCATGGGATCTTGGAAAGTGGGTCCTGGGTTTACCATGGGATCCTTGCAAGGGCGTCATGGGTTAGCCATGGGATCGTTTCTTAGGGAATCCTTGCAAGGGGGTCATGGATTAACAATGGGATCGTGGCAAGTGGGTCATGGGTCAACCCTGGGATCGTTGCAAGTTGGTCAAGGGTTAATTATGGGATCCTTGCAAGTGGATCATGGGTTAACCATGAGATCCTTGCAAGTGGGTCATGGGTTAATTATGGAATCCTTGTATGTGATATGTGCCGGGGGGGGGGGAGGCAAGTCAACTTTTCAACAAGAATGATATGAGCCCAATGAAGACCATGGATCAAGAAGAAATTCAAGGACTTTGTTGAAAATCTTATTTTCATTAATGGTGAACCAACTGACTTATTTTGGCTGTATCTTGAGCTGTGGGTCCCCGATTGATGCATTCTTTAGTGCGTTGGAAATCTTAGGAAATTTCCTACAAATCATATCTCAGGCCTCGTGACCAAATTCGGCTTCTTTCATGATTAAAATAATGGTGGCAGTTATGGACAAATTTTACACGAGTTTATTAGACTTTTTATGTTTTGTTAATTATGTGGGAGCTACACTTTTAATTTGAGAAATAAGTGTGGTTGCTACATAATGATAGAGAGAGGGTAATAAGTCACTATTAAGTGGCTGAGTTAAGTGTGAGTTTAGTAAGTCATGAATAGGCTAGTTATGTGGGGGTTATGGAATCATTGGGAAGACAAAGGGTGGAGCGAAATGTTGGCAGCCACACCCCTATATGTAACATGCCTAAACACATGAATAAACAACTTGGATGTTGAATTTGGATTAAATCCATTTGTGAGGGAATTGTCTCTCTTTGGTTCTTGGTTGAGCCATCTTATTCTTATCAAGAATCCACGATTCTTGTGGCGAACTTCACTTGGCTTATCAAACTCTCTAGTTTGTGCGCCATCACCATCTCTAATCTTCACCATTTTTATATTTTCTTCCTTTTATGATACAACTCAATTCTGACTTGGATTTGTAATTGGTAAAATTCAACCAAAAAGATCATCAAAGGCAACCTCACCATTTGGTTGTCATCGTTAAGTGGGTTATTTTTAACCATGAGTACCTTGAAAGGGGGTCTTAGGTTAAACAAGAGATCCTTTCGAGGGGGATCCTTTCGAGGGGGTCATGGGTTAACCATGGGATCCTTGCAAGGGGGTCAAGAGTTAACCTTGGGATTCTTGCAAGTGGGTCATGGGTTACCCTTGGACTCCTTGCAAGGGGGTCATGGGTTAACCATAAGATCCTTTCTAGAGGGATCCTTGCATGGGGGTCATGGGTTAACCATGTGATCATGGCAAGTGGGTGATGGGTTAACCATGGGATCATTCCAAGAGGGTCATGGGTTAACCCTGGGATCCTCGCAAGGGGCGCATCATGGGTTAACCACGGATCATGACAAGTAGGACATGGGTTTATCAAGGGATCCTTGCTAGGAGTCCATGGGTTAACCTTGGGATCCTTTCAAGGTGGTCATAGGTTAACCTTGGGATCCTTGCAAGTGGGTCATGGATTAACCTTGGATTCCTTGAAAGGGGGTCTTGGGTTAACCATAAGATCCTTTGTAGGGGGATCATTGCAAGGGGGTCATTGGTTAACCATGTGATCATGGCAAGTGGGTGATGTGTTAACCATGGGATCATTCCAAGAGGGTCATGGGTTAACCATGGGATCCTTGCAAGGGGGTCAAGGAATAACCATAGGATCATAGAAAGGCGGTCATGGGTTAACCATGGGATCCTTTCTAGGGGGATCCTTGCAAGTGGGTCATGGGTTAACCATGGGATCCTTGGAGGGGGTTCTGGTCTAAGCATCGGATCCTTGCAAGGGGGTCATTGGTTAATCATGAGATCCTTTCTAGGGGGATCCTTGCAAGTGGGTCATGGGTTAATCAAGCGACCTTGCAAGGGGGTCATTGGTTAACCATGGGATCGTGGCAAGGGGGTCATTAGTTAACCATGGGATCCTTTCTAGCAGGATTTGTCCAAGTGGGTCATGGGTTAACCACTGGATCCGTGCAAGGGGGTCATGGGTTAACCATGGGATTAAAGCATGGGGGTCTTGGATTAACCATTGGATCCTTTCTAGGGGGATCCTTGCAAGGGGTCATGGGTTAACAATGGAATCATGGCAAGTGGGTCATGCGTTAACTATGAGATCTTTTTAAGTGGGTCATTGATTAACAATGGGATCCTTGCAAGGGGGTCATGTGTTAACCACGGGATCCTTGCAAGGGGGTCGTGGTTTTATCTTGGGATTCTTGTAAGTGGGTCTTGGGTTTACCATGAGATCCTTGCAAGGGGGTCTTGGGTTAATCATGGGATCCTTTCTAGGGGGATCCTTGCAAGAGGTTCATGGGTTAACCATGGGATCATGACAAGTGGGTCCAGGGTAAACCTTTGGATCCTTTCAAGTGGATCTTGAGCTAACCATGGGATCCTTGCAAGCGGCTCATCGGTTAACCATGGGCTCCTTTCTTTGGGAATCCTTGCTAGGGGTCATGGGTTAATCAAGGGATCTTTGAAAGGGGGCCATGAGTTAACAATGGGATCATAGAAAGGGGGTCGTTGGTCAATCATGGGATCCTTTCAAGGGGGATCTTTGCACGGGGGTCATGGGTTAACCATAGGATCATGGCTAGTGGGTTATGGGTTAACCATGGGATCCTGTAAGTGGGTCATGGGTTAACCATGGGATCCTTGCAAGGGGATCATGGGTAAACCATGGGATCCTTGCAAGGGGTCAAGGGTTAACCATAGGATCATGGCAAGGGGGTCAAGGGTTAACCATAGGACCCTTTCTAGAGGGATCCTTGCAAGGGGGTCATGGGTTAACCATGGGATCCCTGCATGTGGGTCATGGGTTAACCATGGGATCCTCGAAAGGGGGTCATGGGTTAACCGTGGGAACATGGCAAGGGGGTCATGTGTTAACCATGGGATCCTTGCAAGGGGGTCATGGGTTAACCATGGGATCATGGCAAGTGGGTCATGGATTAACCATGGGATCATGGAAAGTGGGTCATGGGCTTATTGCAAGGGCATCATGGGTTAGCCATGGGATCGTTTCTAAGGGGATCCTTGCAAGGGGGTCATAAATTAACAATGGGATCATGGCAAATGGGTCATGGGTTAACCCTGGGATCCTTGCAATTTGGTCATGTGTTAATTATGGGATCGTTGCATGTGGATCAAGGGTTAACCATGGGTCCCTTGCAAGGGGGTCTTGGGATAACCATGGAATCCTTTCTAGGGGGATCCTTGCAAGGGGGTCATGGGTTAACCATGGGATCATGGCAAGTGGTTCCTGGGTTAACCATTGGAACCCTGCAAGTGGTTCAACGGGTTAACCATCGGTTCCATTATAGGGGGATCCTTGCTAGGGGGTGATGGGTTAACCATTGGATCCTTGCAAGTGGGTCATGGGCT
Source organism: Sophora flavescens (assembly GCA_030762895.1). Classification (NCBI taxonomy): domain Eukaryota; kingdom Viridiplantae; phylum Streptophyta; class Magnoliopsida; order Fabales; family Fabaceae; genus Sophora; species Sophora flavescens. The sequence continues at coordinate 462,187 of JAUPTC010000034.1, forward strand.
AACCTTGGGATCCTTGCAATGGGGTCTTGGGTTAATCATGGAATCCTTTCTAGGGGGATCCTTGCAAGGGGGTCATGGGTTAACAATGGGATCATGACAAGTGGGTCCTGGGTTAACCACGTGATTCTTGCAAGTAGGTCATGAATTAACCATGGGATCCTTGCAAGGGGGACATGGGTTAACCATGGGATCCTTTCTAGGGGGATCCTTGCAAGGGGTCATGGGTTGTGGGTCAATCATGGGATCCTTTATATGGGGTCATGGGTTAACCATGGGATCATGGAAAGTAGGTCTTGGGTTAACCATGGGTTCCTATAAGTGGGTCATGGGTTAACCATGGGATCCTTGCAAGGGGGTCATGGGTAAACCATGAGGTCCATTCAATGGGGTCATGGGTTAACCACAGGATCCTTGCAAGTGGGTCATGAGTTAGCCACAGGATCCTTGCAAGTGGGTCATGAGTTAACCATGGGATCCTTGCAAGGGGGTCATGGGTTAACCATGGGATCCTTTCTAGGGGGATCCTTGCAAGGGGTCATGGGTTAACCAAGGGATCTTTGAAAGGGATGCATGAGTTAACCATGGGATCATAGAAAGCGGGTTGTGGGTCAATCATGGGATCCTTTATATGGGGATCCTTGCAAGGGGGTCATGGGTTAACCATGGGATCATGGCAAGTAGGTATTGGGTTAACCATGGGTTCCTATAAGTGGGTCATGGGTTAACCATGGGATCCTTGCAAGGGGGTCATGGGTAAACCATGAGGTCCATTCAATGGGGCATGGGTTAACCATGGGATCATGGCACGATGGTCAATGGTTAACGATGAGATCCTTTCTAGGGGGATCCTTGAAAGGGAGTCATGGGTTAACCAAGAGATCCTTGCAAGTGGGTCATGGGTTAATCAAGGGATCCTTGCAAGGGGGTAATTGGTTAACCATGGGATCATGGCAAGGGGGTCATTAGTTAACCATGGGATCCTTTCTAGGGGGATTCTGGCAAGTAGGTCATGGGTTAACCACTGGATCCTTACAAGGGGGTCATGGGATAACCATGGGATTATAGCATGGGGGTCTTGGATTAACCATTGGATCCATTCTAGGGGGATCCTTGCAAGGGGGTCATGGGTTAACCATGGGTTCATGGCAAGGGGTTCATGGGTTAACTATGTGTTCTTTTTAAGTGGGTCATCGGTTAACAATGGGATCCTTGCAATGGGGTCATGTATTAACCATGGGATCCTTGCAAGAGGGTCATGGTTTTACCTTGGGATTCTTGTAAGTGGGTCTTGGGTTTACCATGGGATCCTTCCAATGGGGTCTTGGGTTAATCATGGGATCCTTTCTAGGGGGATCATTGTCATGGGTTAACCATGTGATCATGACAAGTGGGTCCCGGGTTAACCATTGGATCCTTACAAGTGGATCGTGAGTTAAACATGGGCTAACCATGGGATCCTTGAAAGGGGGTCATGGGTTAACCATAGGAACATGGCAAGGGGGTAATGGGTTAACCATGGGATCCTTGCAAGGGGGTCATGGGTTAACCATGGGATCATGGCAAGTGGGTCCATGGCAAGGGGGTCATGGGTTAACCATGGGGACCTAGCAATGGGGTCATGGGTTAACCATGGGATCATGGCAAGTGGGCCATGGATTAACCATGGGATCATGGAAAGTGGGTCCTGGGTTTACCATGGGATCCTTGCAAGGGCATCATGGGTTACCCATGGGATCGTTTCTAAGGGGATCCTAGCAAGGGGGTCATGGATTGACAATGGGATCATGTAAAGTGGGTCATGGGTTAACCCCGGGATCCTTGCAAGTTGGTCAAGGGTTAATTATGGGATCCTTGCAAGTGGATCAAGGGTTAATCATGGGTCCCGGTCTTGGGTTAACCATGGAATCCTTTCTAGGGGGATCCTTGCAAGGGGGTCATGGGTTAACCATGGGATTATGGCATGTGGTTCTTGGGTTAATCATTGGATCCTTGCAAGTGGGTCAACGGTTAACCATCGGTTCCATTATAGGGAGATCCTTGCTAGGGGGTCATGGGTTAACCATGGGATCCTTGCAAGTGGGTCATGGGTTAACCATGGGATCCTTGCAAGGGGGTCTTGGGTTAATCATGGGATCCTTTCTAGGGGGATCCTTGCAAGGGGGTCATGGGTTAACAATGGGTTCATGACAAGTGTGTCCTGGGTTAACCATGGGATCCTTGCAAGTGGGTCATGAGTTAACCATGGGATCCTTGCAAGGGGGTCATGGGTTAACCATGGGATCCTTTCTAGGGGGATCCTTGCAAGGGGTCATGGGTTAACCAAGGGATATTTGAAAGGGAAACATTAGTTAACCCTGGGATCATAGAAAGGGGGTTGTGGGTCAATCTTGGGATCCTTTATATGGGGATCCTTACAAGGGGGTCATGGGTTAACCATGGGATCATGGCAAGTAAGTCTTGGGTTAACCATGGGTTCCTCTAGGTGGGTCTTGGGTTAACCATGGGATCCTTGCAAGGGGGTCATGGGTAAACTGATATGAGCCCAATAAGGAGCATGGACCAAGGAGCACTAAAAGGACTTGGTGGGTCTAAGACAAGAGCAATAGCCAAGAAAGCCCAAGAAGTTCTAAACCAAATAGTGTCAACCTTGATGGAAACTAGCCCAAGTTCAAGTCTTGATGGAGTGGAGGACAAAATGGTTACTTATCTCATCCAACTTGAAGACCCATGATGGGCTTGGACGTCCACTTCCCATATTATCATTTTCTAGTTTATTTCTATTAAATAAAGTGCAATAAACTTGGGTTTTATGAAGAATTTCGAATTTGGGTGCATAGTGGGAGGAATCTTGTTGGTTTGCATACCAATAGTAACTCCTTTAAGTTTTTAGCCTTTTTTATGTTTTGTTAATTATGTGGGAGTTACACTTTTAATTTGAGAAATAAGTGTCGCTGCTACATAATGATAGAGAGAGGGTAATAAGTCACTATTAAGTGGTTGAGTTAAGTGTTAGTTTAGTAAGTCATCAATAGGCTAGTTATGTGGGGGTTATGGAATCATTGGGAAGACAAAGGGTGAAGCCAAATGTTGGCAGCCACACCCCTATATGTAACATGCCTAAACACATGAATAAACAACTTGGATGTTGAATTTGGATTAAATCCATTTGTGAGGGAATTGTCTCTCTTTGGTTCTTGGTTGAGCCATCTTGTTCTTATCAAGAATCCACGACTCTTGTGGCGAACCTCACTTGGCTTATCAAACTCTCTAGTTTGTGGTGCCATCACCATCTCTATTCTCCATCCATTTGTTTCTTTTCTTCCCTTTATTTTAATCTCAAAAATTGTTCCGCAAATTAATTGTTAAAATTCAACCAAAAAGATCATCAAAGGCAACCTCACCATTTGGTTGTCATCAAGTGGTATCAAAGCTTAGGCTTTGGTTGAATTTTGAGTTTTGTTCTTCTTCTACCTCTCTCCTTTTCTTCTTTTTGCTATGTTGCGATTTGAAAATTTCGACTATGTGCAAGAACATAGGAAAGAGGTTGAAGAGTGGATCCGGCAAATGCATGAGAGGCGTGACAAGAGGATGACAGAGAACGATCAAAAGAGGTTGAGAAAAGAGGAAAGAATGAAAAGATGAATGGAAAGTTTTGAAGACCATGTAAAGAAGTTGGTGGAAGACTCCAACAAGAAAGAGAATGAGAAGAAAGAGAGAGAGAAATCAAAACAAGAGAATGAGGCAAAAGCAAAAGAGAGTGAAAGGAAAAGTGATGATCAAAAGGAAAAGGAAAGAGAAAGTGATAAGAAGAGTGATGATAAAGAGAAAAATAGTGTAAAAAATAGTGAGAAAAATAGTGCGGAAATAATTGAGAAAAAACAGAGTTATTTGGCAACAAAAAGTGAAGAGAAGAGGGTTTTTATTTCAAGGCAGCCCCAATGCATATTTTATTGCAAGATTTTTAATTTGGTTGCTAACACTTCTAATGATCTCTTTTTGCCTAGTGATGTTGTAACTCTTTTGCAAAAATTTGGAAATCTCATCCAAAAGGAAGTACCCCATGGTTTGGAAACTTGCATGGATTCCAAAATGCTCAACCAATCACCCACTCTTGCTTTACCTCCTATTGAAATATATTATGAGCTTAAGTCTGAAGCACCCAATGTGATTGTGAGGAATACTTTAGATGGACCACCAATATCTAATTTTGGTGATGAAGATTGTTTCAATTCGAGGTCGAATTCACTCAAAGAAGGAGGGGATGATATGAGCCAAGGGGGGGCAAGTCAACTTGTCATCAAGAATGATATGAGCCCAATAAGGAGCATGGACCAAGGAGCACTAAAAGGACTTGGTGGGTCTAAGACAAGAGCAAGAGCCAAGAAAGCCCAAGAAGTTCTAAACCAAATAGTGTCAACCTTGATGGAAACAAGCCCAAGTTCTAGTCTTGATGGAGTGGAGGACAAAATGGTTACTTATCTAATCCAACTTGAAGACCCATGATGGGCTTGGACGTCCACTTCCCATATTATCATTTTCTAGTTTATTTCTATTAAATAAAGTGCAATAAACTTGGGTTTTATGAAGAATTTCGAATTTGGGTGCATAGTGGGAGGAATCTTGTTGGTTTGTATACCAATAGTAACTCCTTTAAGTTTTTAGCCTTTTTTATGTTTTGTTAATTATGTGGGAGTTACACTTTTAATTTGGGAAATCAGTGTGGCTGCTACATAATGATAAAGAGAGGGTAATAAGTCACTATTAAGTGGTTGAGTTAAGTGTGAGTTTAGTAAGTCATGAATATGCTACTTATGTGGGGGTTATGGAATCATTGGGAAGACAAAGGGTGAAGCCAAATGTTGATAGCCACACCCCTATATGTAACATGCCTAAACACATGAATAAACAACTTGGATGTTGAATTTGGATTAAATCCATTTGTGAGGGAATTGTCTCTCTTTGGTTCTTGGTTGAGCCATCTTGTTCTTATCAAGAATCCACGATTCTTGTGGCGAACCTCACTTGGCTTATCAAACTCTCTAGTTTGTGGCGCCAACACCATCTCTAATCTTCACCATTTTCATATTTTCTTCCTTTTATGTTACAACTCAATTCTGACTTGGATTTGTAATTGTTAAAATTCAACCAAAAAGATCATCAAAGGCAACCTCACCATTTGGTTGTCATCACTTTGATTGTAATTCATACAATGAAAGCAAGAAGGTGAAAGTAGCCGCCCTTGAGTTCAAGGAATATGCCCTTGTGTGGTGGGACCAATTACAAAAAGAAAGGAGAAGACATGGAGGAAAGCCCATAGACACTTGGGAGTAGATGAAATTTGTCATGAGGAAGATTTATGTCCCAAATCATTATCAAAGGGACATTCACAACAAGTTACAAAGGCTTACCCAAGGGACCAAAAGCGTTGATGAATATTTCAAGGAGATGGAGTTGGCCTTACTTAGGTCAAATTTTAAAGAAGATAGGGAAGCTACCATGGCAAGGTTCTTACATGGCTTGAATCAAGATATTCAAGACATAGTGGAGTTACAAAATTATGTGGAGCTTGAAGATTTGGTTCAACAAGCGATTAAGGTAGAGCAATAAATTAAGAGGAGGAAGTCCAAATATTCTCTTCTTCATCTTCCAAATTTCCATCCTCAAATTGGAAGGAAGATTCAAAGGAGGGTGCACCATTTTCTAAAGAGGTCGTGAGCACCCCTCAAGGAAAGAAGCCAATGGAAACAAGTTCTTGGAGCGGTGATGTGAAGTGTTTCAAATGCTTAGGCCATGGGCATATTGCATCCCAATGCCCAACAAAGAGGACAATGGTGGCAAGAAATGGTGAAGTGGTCTCACAAAGAGAAGCTTCAAGTGAGCAGGAGAGTGAAAAAGGAGAAGAAATTCCGGAGGGAGACTTATTCATGGTAAGAAGGCTTTTGGGAAGTCAGGTGAAGGATCATGAAGCAAGCCAAAGGGAGAATATCTTTCATTCTAGATGTCTAATTTAAGGAAAGGTATGTTCTCTAATCATTGATGGTGGGAGTTGTGCCAATGTTGTAGGCACTAGATTGGTGTCCAAATTGAATCTTGTTACTAAGGCACATCCAAGGCTATATAGGCTTCAATGGCTAAGTAAGGTTAGGGAAACGGTTGTGAACAAACAAGTAGAGGACCCATTCTCAATTGGAAAATATGAAGATTGTGTACTTTGTGATGTGGTGCCTATGGAGGCAAGCCATATGTTGTTGGGAAGGCCTTGGCAATATGACAAAAAGGCCATCCATGATGGGTTCTCAAATAAGTTCACCTTCATGCATCAAGACCGAAAGGTCGTTCTTTCTCCTTTATCTCCAAAGCAAGTTAGTGAGGATCAAATAAGAATGAGAGAAAAAAGAGAGCAAGAGAGAAAAGAAAAGGAGGGTGAGAAAAACAAAGAAAAGGAGAGTGAAAAAAGGATTGAAAAAGAGAGTGAGAAAAAGATTGAAAAAAAAGGTGAGAAAACAATTAAAAAAAAGGGTGATCAAGAGAAAAATGATGAGGAAAATATTGTGAAAATTAGTGAAAAGAAAGAGAGTTGTTTGGCAACAAAAATTGAAGAGAAGGAGGCTTTGATTTCAAGGCAACCCCAATTCATTTTTTATTGCAACAATTTTTATTTAATTGCTAATGCTTCTAACGATCTTTCTTTGTCTAGTGGTGTTGTAATTTTTTGCAAAAATTTGGTAATTCCATTCCAAAGGAAGCACCCTATGGCAATGTGAATGTGAAGAACACTCTGGATGCACCAAAAATGACTAATTTTGGTGATGAAGACTTCAATTCGAGGTCGAATTCACTCAAAGAAGGAGAGGATGATATGAGCCAGGGGGGGGGCAAGTCAACTTGTCATCAAGGATGATATGAGCCCAATTTGGAGTATGGCTCAAGAAGCTAGCCAAGGACTTGGTGGGCCAATGACAAATGTTACAACCAAGAAAGCCCAACAAGTGTTAACTCAAACTATGGTTCTCATCATGGAAGCAAGCCCAAATGCAAGATTGGATGGAATGAAGCCCAAATTATTAACTTACATTATCCAACTAAAGGATCTATCACAAGAGGGGCGTGCAACATGAAGGAGTCTAATTTTAGTTGTTTATTTTAATTCAATAAGTGTAAATGGGTTTTATGAGTGAGCCAATAACTAAGTGATGTTCTTGGGACAGCCCACTTGTAATCCATGTTAGAAAACGAATTTGTATGTGTCTTTGTGGGAGGAATCTTTAGCTTGCATGCTATAAGAACTCCTAAATTAGTGTGTTGGTAAATTGTATTGATTATGGGAGGATTACACTTTTAATATGAGAAACAAGTGTAATCCCACATAATCAGGGAGGGAATCCTTGGCATTAAATTGTATTGATTATGGGAGGATTACACTTTTAATTTGAGAAACAGGTGTAATCTCCTCATAATTAGGGGGAGGAATAAAAAGTCAAGATGAGTGATTTTAGGCCAATTAACGCGTGATCTTAGGCCATCTCTCTATATGTAAGACGCCCCTTAACACATGAATGATAATTTGGATGTTATTTTGGATTGAAATCCTTTTGTGAGAATTCTGTTCTCCTTGGTTCTTGGTTGAGCCATCTTGTTCTTATCAAGAATCCAAGATTCTTGTGGCGAATTTCCGTGGCTTATCAAACTCTTTGTTTGTGGCGCCATACCATCTCTAATCCTCACCCACTTTCACATTTTCTTCCTTTTACATTTACAACACAATTCTGAGTTGGTTCGTAACTTGTTAAGAATTCAACCAAAAAAGATCATCAAAGGCAACCTCACCATTTGGTTGTAATCAAGTGGTATCAAAGCTTAGGCTTTGGTTGAATTTTCTGAGTTTGCTCTTTTTCTTCTACCTCTCTTCTTTTCTTCTTTTAAACCCAAAAACAAAAACAAAAAAAATTAACACTTTGATCTTGTTGAAGGGAATTTTCGTTTTGTTGTGTTTCTGCCCCAAAGCTCAAAGTTGCAATTAGTATTTCTCTTCTCATTAACGTTCAAAAAAAAATTTGCGCAATTTTCAAAAAAAAATAGATATATATATATAAATATATAGTGAAGTAGCATGTGAAATAGTGAGAAAAGGAGAAGAGACAAAGTTCTATTTGGGCAATTGGTGTTAAAAAAAAATTACCTTCTTTATTGTTTCATTATTCTCAAGGTTTTTCCTTTCTAGCCCCTTTTTTTTTTGTTTCCTTGTTTTGATAAGTTTTTGTGATTTTTGTTACTTGATTTTTGGATTTTTGTGTGGAACGTGGTTGACTCCTCTAAGACCTAAAAGAGAACAATTGAGTGGAAAAAGGCAAGAGTGAAAATTACATCTTGTGTGGAAAAAGTCAATTGAGTGAAATACATTTGTGTGCACAAGTGAGGGAGTGTAGTGAGGAATTTTATAATTTCTTGTTATCTTTTGATATTGTGTCCAAATGATGGCAGCCCATGAAGATAGTCCACCATTATCTCCAAGGTCAGCCACTCTTCAAACTAGGATGAACAATCAAGTCCAAGCCCTTCAAAGGCAATTGGAGCGAATGTAAGCCAATTATGATCGACAAGTTGCTCACCTACACCGTGACGATTCAAGTGACTATGATAGTGAAAGGGTAAGGCCTAGAGGAGGACGACATAGAGGAGGAGGGCATAGGGGAGAGAGACGTGATAGAGGACTTGAAGGGGTCAAAATCAAAGTTCCTCCCTTTATTGGGAAGAATGATCCGGAGGCTTACTTGGAGTGGGAGCTAAAAATAGAACAAGTATTTGATTGTAATTCATACAATGAAAGCAAGAAGGTGAAAGTAGCCGCCCTTGAGTTCAAGGAATATGCCCTTGTGTGGTGGCACCAATTACAAAAAGAAAGGAGAAGACATGGAGGAAAGCCCATAGACACTTGGGAGTAGATGAAATTTGTCATGAGGAAGAGATATGTCCCAAATCATTATCAAAGGGACATTCACAACAAGTTACAAAGGCTTACCCAAGGGACCAAAAGTGTTGATGAATATTTCAAGGAGATGGAGTTGGCCTTACTTAGGTCAAATTTTAAAGAAGATAGGGAAGCTACCATGGCAAGGTTCTTACATGGCTTGAATCAAGATATTCAAGACATAGTGGAGTTACAAAATTATGTGGAGCTTGAGGATTTGGTTCAACAAGTGATTAAGGTGGAGCAACAAATTAAGAGGAGGAAGTCCAAATATTCTCTTCTTCATCTTCCAAATTTCCATCCTCAAATTGGAAGGAATATTCAAAGGAGGGTGCAGCATTTTCTAAAGAGGCTGTGAGCACCTCTCAAGGAAAGAAGCCAATGGAAACAAGTTCTAGGAGCCGTGATGTGAAGTGTTTCAAATGCTTAGGCCATGGGCATATTGCATCCCAATGCCCAACAAAGAGGACAATGGTGGCAAGAAATGGTGAAGTGGTCTCACAAAGCGAAGCTTCAAGTGAAGAGGAGAGTGAAAAAGGAGAAGAAATTCCGGAGGGAGACATATTCATGGTAAGAAGGCTTTTGGGAAGTCAGGTGAAGGATCATGAAGCAAGCCAAAGGGAGAATATCTTTCATTCTAGATGTCTAATTCAAGGAAAGGTATGTTCTCTAATCATTGATGGTGGGAGTTGTGCCAATGTTGTAGGCACTAGATTGGTGTCCAAATTGAATCTTGTTACTAAGGCACATCCAAGGCCATATAGGCTTCAATGGCTAAGTGAGGTTGGGGAATCGGTTGTGAACAAACAAGTAGAGGTCCCATTCTCAATTGCAAAGTATAAAGATTGTGTACTTTGTGATGTGGTGCCTATGGAGGCAAGCCATATGTTGTTGGGAAGGCCTTGGCAATATGACAAAAAGGCCATCCATGATGGGTTCTCAAATAAGTTCACCTTCATGCATCATGACCGAAAGGTCGTTCTTTCTCCTTTATCTCCAAAGCAAGTTAATGAGGATCAAATAAGAATGAGAGAAAAAAGAGAGCAAGAGAGAAAAGAAAAGGAGGGTGAGAAAAACAAATAAAAGGAGAGTGAAAAAAGGATTGAAAAAGAGAGTGAGAAAAAGATTGAAAAAAAAGGTGAGAAAACAATTTAAAAAAAGGGTGATCAACAGAAAAATGATGAGGAAAATATTGTGAAAATTAGTGAAAAGAAAGAGAGTTGTTTGGCAACAAAAATTGAAGAGAAGGAGGCTTTGATTTCAAGGCAACCCCAATTCATTTTTTATTGCAACAATTTTTATTTAATTGCTAATGCTTCTAATGATCTTTCTTTGTCTAGTGGTGTTGTAATTTTTTTGCAGAAATTTGGTAATTCCATTCCAAAGGAAGCACGCTATGGCAATGTGAATGTGAAGAACTCTCTAGGTGCACCCAAAATGACTAATTTTGGTGATGATGACTTCAATTCGAGGTCGAATTCACTCAAAGAAGGAGGGGATGATATGAGCCAAGGGGGGGCAAGTCAACTTGTCATCAAGGATGATATGAGCCCAATTTGGAGTATGACTCAAGAAGCTAGCCAAGGACTTGGTGGGCCAATGACAAATGTTACAACCAAGAAAGCCCAACAAGTGTTAACTCAAACTATGGTTCTCATCATGGAAGTAAGCCCAAATGCAAGATTGGATGGAATGAAGCCCAAATTATTAACTTACATTATCCAACTAAAGGATCCATCACAAGAGGGGCGTGCAACATGAAGGAGTCTAATTTTAGCTGTTTATTTTAATTCAATAAGTGTAAATGGGTTTTATGAGTGAGACAATAACTAAGTGATATTTTTGGGACAACCCACTTGTAATCCATGTTAGAAAACGAATTTGTATGTGTCTTAGTGGGAGGAATCTTTAGCTTGCTTGCTATAAGAACTCCTAAATTAGTGTGTTGGTAAATTGTATTGATTATGGGAGGATTACACTTTTAATTTGAGAAACAAGTGTAATCCCACATAATCAGGGAGGGAATCCTTGGCATTACATTGTATTGATTATGGGAGGATTACACTTTTAATTTTGAGAAATCTCCTCATAATTAGGGGGGGAATAAAAAGTCATGATGAGTGATTTTAGGCCAATTAACGCGTGATCTTAGGCCATCTCTCTATATGTAAGATGCCCCTAAACACATGAATGATAATTTGGATGTTATTTTGGATTGAAATCCTTTTGTGAGAATTCTGTTCTCCTTGGTTCTTGGTTGAGCCATCTTGTTCTTATCAAGAATCCAAGATTCTTGTGACGAACTTTCGTGGCTTATCAAACTCTTTGTTTGTGGCGCCATACCATTTGGTTGTCATCAAAGGCAACCAAAAAAGATCATCAAAGGCAACCTCACCATTTGGTTGTCATCAAGTGGTATCAAAGCTTAGGCTTTGGTTGAATTTTCTGAGTTTGCTCTTCTTCTTCTACCTCTCTTCTTTTCTTCTTTTAAACCCAAAAACAAAAAAATATTAACACTTTGATCTTGTTGAAGGGAATTTTCGTTTTTGTTGTGTTTCTGCCCCAAAGCTTTAAGTTGCAATTAATATTTCTCTTCTCATTAAAGTTCAAAAAAAAAATATTGCGCAATTTTCAAAAGAAAAAAAATATATATAGTGAAGTAGCACATGAAATAGTGAGAAAAGGAGAAGAGACAAAGTCCAATTTGGGCACTTGTAAGGATCTCAAGGTTAACCCATGACCCCCTAGCAAGGATCCCGTGGTTAACCCATGACCCACTTGCAAGGATTTCATGGTTAACCCATGACCCACTTGTCACAATACCATGGTTAACCCATGACCCCCTTGCAAGGATTCTATGGTTAACCCATGACCCACTCTCTAGGATCCCATGGTTAACCCATGACCCCTTTGCAAGGATCGCATGGTTAACACATGACCCCCTTGCAAGGATCCCTTGGTTAACACTTGACCCCCTGGCAAGGAACCCATGGTTAACCCATGACCCCCTTGCAAGGATCCCATGGTTAACACGGGACCCACTTGCAAGGATCCCATGGTTTACCCATGACCTTCTTGAAAGGATCACATGGGTAACCCAACACCTCCTTGCATGGATCCCATGGTTAATACATGATCCCCTTGCAAGGATCCCATGGTTAATACATGACCCCCTTGGAAGGATCCCATGGCTAATACATGACACCCTTCCAAGGATACCATGGTTAACCCATGAAGTACTAGCCATGATCCCATGGTTAAACCATGACCCCCTTGCAAGGATCCTATGGTTAATACATGACCCCGTTGTAAGGATGCCATGGTTAACCTATGACCCCCTAGCAAGTATGCCATGGTTAACCCATGATCCCCTTGAAAGGTAACCATGATTAACCCATGTCCCCCTTGCAAGGATCCCATGGTTAACCCAAGACTCCCTTGCAAGGATCGCATGGTTAATACATGACCCCCTTACAAGGATTCCGTTGTTAACCCATGACCAACTTGCCAAGATCCTATGGTTAACCCATGACCCAATTGCTATGATCCTATGGTTAACCCATCACCCCCTTGCAAGGATCCCATGGTTAATCCATGACCCACTTGCAAGGATTCCTTGGTTAACCCAAGAACCAATTGCTATGATCCCATGCTGAACCCATCACCCCCTTGCAAGGATCCCAAGGTTAACCCTTGGCCCCATAGCAAGGATCCTATGGTTAACCCATGCCCCCCTTGCGAGGATCCCATGCTTAACACAATACCCCCTTGCAAAGATCCCATGGGTAACCCATATCCCACTGGCCATTATCCGATGGTTAACCCATGACCCCCTTACAAGGATCCCCCTAGAAAGGATCCCATGGTTAAATAATGACCCACTTGCTACGATCCCAAGGCTAATCCCTGACCCCCTTGCAACGATCCCATGGATATCCCATGACCACCTTGCAAAAATCCCATGGTTAATCCATCACCCCCTTGCAAGTTTCCCATGGTTCACCCTTGACCCACTTGCAAGGATCCCATGGTTAACACATGAACCCATTGCAAGGATTCCATGGTTAACCAGTGACCCCTTTGCTATGATCCCACGGTTAACCCATGACCCACTTGCAAGGATCCCACGGTTAACCCATGCCCCCTTGCAAGGATGCCATGGTTAACCCTTGACCCCCTGGCAAGGAACCCATGGTTAACCCATGACCCCCTTGCAATGATCCCATGGTTAACCTATGACCATCTTGAAAGGATCCCATGGTTAACCCAAGACCCACTTGCAAGGATCCCATGGTTAATACATGATCCCCTTGCAAGGATCCCATGGTAAATACATGACCCCCTTAGAAGGTTCCCATGGTTAACCCATGACCTACTTGCAAGGATCACATGCTTAACCCCTGACCCACTTGTCATGATCACATGGTTAATCCATGACCCCCTTGCAAGGACCCCCCAAGAAAGGATCCAATGGTTAACCCATGAACCCCTTGCAATAATCGCAAGGTTAACCCATGAACCCCTTGCAAGAATCCGATAGTTAACACATGACCCGCTGTTAAGGATCCCGTGGTTAACCCATGACCCCCTAGCAAGGATCCCCTGCTTAACCGGAGACCCTTTTGCAAGAATCCATTGGTTAATACATGACCCCCATGCAAGAATCCTTTGGTTAACCAATAACCCCCTTACAAGGAACCCGCTAGAAAGGATCGCATGGTTAACCCCTGACCACCTTGCTATGATCCCATGCTTAATCCTTGACCCCCCTGCAACCCATGGTTAATAAATGACCCCCTTGCAAGGATCCCATGTTAATACATGACCCCATTACAAGGATCCCATGGTTGACCCGTGACCAACTTTCAAGGATCTCATGGTTAACCCATGATCCACTTGCCATGATCCAATGGTTAAGCCATGACCTCCTTGCAAGGTTCCTCCTAGAAATGATCCCATGCTTAACCCATGACCCCCTTGCAAGGATCCCATGGTTAACCCATGACCCCCTTGCAAAGGGTTCCATAGTTAATACAAGACCCCCTTTCAAGGATCCCATGGTTAACCCATGACCCCCTAGCAAGAATCCCATGGTTAACCTATGACCCCAATGCAAGGATACCATGGTTATCCCATGACCCACTTTCAAGGATCCCATGGTTAACTGATATGAGCCATGGGGGGGCAAGTCAACTTTCCAACTAGAATGATATGAGCCCAATGAAGACCCTGGATCAAGAATCAAATCAAGGACTTGGTGGGCCCATGACAAGAGTTAGATACAAGAAAGCCCAACAAGCTTTTAATTACATGGTGGCTATTTTGATAGAAGCAAGCCCAAGGATGAGGCCAAGTGGAATGGAGCCCAAATTGATAACTTAGCTCAGTCAACTAGAAGACCCATGAACATGCCTAAGTAGTTATGAGCAGATTTTACTTGTTTTGTTTTAATTCAATAAGTGTAATGGGTTATTTGAGTGGATCCAAGTTTGTTAGAGTTGCAATTAGGTCAAGCCCATTTAATCTCATGTTGAGCACGAAATTACATAGGTTAGTTGGGAGGAATCTTTTTGGTTTGCATACCAAAAGTAACTCTATTTTGAATTATTAGTCTTTCATGTTTTTAGTTAATTATGTGGGAGTTACACTTTTAATTTGAGAAATAAGTGTGGTTGCTACATAATGATAGAGAGAGGGTAATAAGTCACTATTAAGTGGTTGAGTTAAGTGTGAGTTTAGTAAGTCATGAATAGGCTAGTTATGTGGGGGTTATGGAATCATTGGGAAGACAAATTGTGAAGCCAAATGTTGGCAGCCACACCCCTATATGTAACATGCCTAAACACATGAAATGGTAACTTTGATGTTGAATTTGGATTAAATCCATTTGTGAGGGAATTGTCTCTCTTTGGTTCTTGGTTGAGCCATCTTGTTCTTATCAAGAATCCACGATTCTTGTGGCGAACCTCACTTGGCTTATCAAAACTCTTGTTTTGTGGCGCCATCCTCATCTTCTTACTCATCCATTTTATTTCTTTCTTCACTTTAATTTTGGTTACAAAGTGTTACACGAATTTGTGTCTAAAAATTCAACCAAAAAGATCATCAAAGGCAACCTAACCATTTGGTTGTCATCATTAACCCAATACTGCATTGCAAGGATCCCATTAATACATGGCCACCTTACAAGGATACAGTGGTTAACCCATGACCCCCTTGCAAGGATCCCATGGTTTATACATGACCCCCTTGCAAGGATCACATGGTTAACCCATGACCCCCTAGCAAGTATCCAATGGTTAACCCATGACCTCTTTGCAAGGATCCAATGGTCAACCCATGAACCCCTTGCAAGGATCCCATGGTTAACCCAAGACCCCCTTGCAAGGATCCCTTGGTTAATACATGACCCCCTTACAAGGATACCGTGGTTCACGCATAACCAACTTTCCATGATCCCATGGTAAACCAATGACCTATTTGCCAAGATCCCATGGTTAACCCATGACCCCCTTGCAAGGATCCTAAGATTAAACCTTGACCCCATGGCAAGGATCCCATGGTTAACCCCTGACCCCCTTGCAAGGATCCCCCTAGAAAGGATCCCATGGTTAACCAATGACCCCATTGCTATGATCCCATGGATATCCCATGACCCCCTTGCAAGGATCCCATTGTTAATCCATGATCCCTTTTGCAAGGTTCCCATGGTTAAAACATGACCCCCTTGTCATGATCATATGGTTAATACATGACCCCCTTACAAGGATACCGTGGTTCACGCATAACCAACTTTCCATGATCCCATGGTAAACCAATGACCCATTTACCAAGATCCCATGGTTAACCCATGACCCCTTTTCAAGGATCCTAAGATTAAACCTTGACCCCATGGCTAGGATCTCATGGTTAACCCATGACCCCCTTTCAAGGATCCCATGGTTAACCCAAGACCCCCTTGCAAGGATCCCATGGTTAAAACATGACCCCCATACAAGGATACCGTGGTAAACCCATGACCAACTTGCCTTGATCTCATGGTTAACCCATGACCCAATTGTCATGATCCAATGGTTAAACCATAACCCCCTTTCAAGGTTCCCCCTAGAAAGGATTCCATGGTTAACCAATGACCCCCTTGCAAGGATCCCATGGTTAATACATGATCCCCTTGTAAGGATCCCATGGTTAACCAATGACCCCCTAGCAAGTATGCCATGGTTAACCATGATCCCCTTGCAAGGTTCCCTTGGTCGAAGGATTGTATGCACCATTGTCACTATGAGAACTACTTATGACACTCACATAACGCTCCATGAAGTGTTCTCATGGTGGGTCAATCCAGTACATCATTACCTTAATGTGTACCTATGTGGCAACTCGATATCTCATATCTATGACCCGTGAGGTGTGGTCATCAGTCTGCACACATAATAGTCTCAATTGTATTATTATTGTCCTTATTAATAAAATACTTGACTACGGATATTTAAGAATAGGATTTCATTGTTCAATAGTGTCTCACGATCAAGTCATATACTTGATATTCTATTGAACTGAAATTTCTATTCTAAGGACTTTATTCTGTTTAAACAAGTAACACAATAAACTGAAATGCCTCATATCATATATATATATATATATATATATATATATATATATATATATATATATAAAATAGCAAGATACAAATGTAAGTCTAAAGAAATACATTGGCCTCTAGGGCTTACACCAACAATCTCCCACTAGCACTAGAGCCAATCAGGCATCAATCTAATGCCCATCGATCTAGTGTGACCTTCATGCTTCTGTTGAGCAAGAGGTTTCGTAAGTGGGTCAGCAACGTTATCAAGTGTTGGTACTCTGCATACTTTCACATCTCCTCTATCGATGATCTCTCGAATGAGATGGAAGCGCCTAAGTATATGCTTGGATCGCTGATGAGATCTAGGTTCCTTAGCTTGTGCAATGGCCCCATTGTTATCACAATAGAGATCAATGGGGTCCACAATACTAGGAACCGTACCAAGCTCAGTAATGAACTTCCTGATCCAAACAGCCTCCTTTGCTGCATTGGAGGCGGCAATATACTCAGCCTCTGTAGTAGAATCGGCAACTGTCTCCTGCTTTGAACTCTTCCAGCTCACAGCCCCGCCATTCAGGCAGAACACATAACCAGATTGCGATCTGGAATCATCCTTATCGGTCTGGAAGCTAGCATCGGTGTAACCTATTACAGCAAGCTCTTCCTCGCCTCCATATACCAAGAACGAATCCTTAGTTCTTCTCAAGTACTTAAGGATGTTCTTGACAGCAGACCAGTGACTTTCACCGGGATCAGACTGGTACCTGCTCGTTATGCTTAAAGCATACGATACATCTGGTCGAGTACATAACATGGCATACATGATAGATCCAATTGCGGATGCATATGGAATCTTACTCATGCGATCCCTTTCTTCTTGAGTGGAAGGGGATTGTGCCTTTGATAGGCATATACCATGTGACATAGGCAATAGTCCTTTCTTGGATTCATGCATGTTAAAGCGTCTCAACACTTTGTCTATGTATGTACTCTGACTTAGGCCAAGCAATTTCAGCGATCTATCCCTATAGATCCTGATTCCCAATACATAGGTAGCCTCACCCAAATCTTTCATAGAGAAGCAATTCCCTAACCATGTCTTTACATTTTGTAGTGTAGGGATGTCATTTCCAATGAGTAATATGTCATCTACATATAACACCAGAAAAACAATAATGCTCCCACTAACCTTCTTGTAGACACAAGGTTCATCTTCATTTTTGATGAATCCGTACTGTCTTACAGCATCATCAAAACGAAGGTTCCATCTTCTGGAAGCTTGCTTCAATCCATATATTGATCGCTGCAATTTACATACCTTTCCGGCATCCTCTGAAATGCCAAAGCCTTCAGGTTGTGTCATGTACACATCCTCAAGAAGCTTTCCATTAAGGAAAGCAGTTTTGACATCCATCTGCCATATCTCACAATCATGGTATGCAGCGATAGCAAGTAAGATCCGGACGGATTTAAGCATCGCAACAGGCGAAAAGGTTTCATCATAGTCGACACCATGAATTTGCTTGAAACCCTCAGCGACCAATCGCGCCTTAAAGGTGTGTACCTTACCAACCATGTCAGTTTTATTTTTGAAAACCCACTTGCACCTTATGGGTTTCACCCCTTCAGGTGGCTCTACCAAGGTCCATACCTGGTTGGTGTACATGGAATCCATCTCAGATTTCATGGCCTCAAGCCACTTCTTAGATTCTGGGCCAGTGATGGCCTCCTGGTAAGTCACAGGCTCATCTTGATCCATGAGCAATACATCACCTTGTGGAGTCATGAGAAATCCATATCTCTCAGGCTGGTGACGTATCCTGTTAGACCTACGCTGGTCTTGTGCTACAAGAGCAGGTTGTTCCTCCACAACATTTTGTGAAGGTTGCTCATGTTCCACCAATGGTAGGTCACTACTCTGTGATTCTTGAATTTCTTCAAGTTCTATCTTCCTCCCACTGGTTCCTATGGAGATAAACTCATTTTCTGGGAATACACCAGTCCATGCGACAAACACTTTGCCTTCGGAAGGATTATAGAAATAGTACCCCTTGGTTTCTTTGGGATACCCCACAAAGAAGCATTTATCAGATTTGGGATCAAGCTTATTAGAAACTTGACGTTTTACGTATGCTTCACAACCCCAAATCTTCATAAAAGACATGATGGGTCGTCTACCAGTCCATATCTCATATGGTGTCTTTTCTACCGCTTTGGATGGAACACGGTTAAGTGTAAAAGCTGCTGTTAATAGAGCATGTCCCCAGAAAGAGTTTGGAAGGTTTGCATGACTCATCATAGACCGAACCATGTCCAACAAGGTTCGATTTCTCCTCTCAGAGACACCATTCCATTGTGGTGTTCCAGGTGGAGTGAGTTGAGATAAAATTCCACTCTCTCTCTTAGATGATCATCAAACTCTAGGCTCAAATATTCACCACCTTGATCTGATCGAAGAGTTTTAATATTTTTACCAAGTTGGTTTTGTACCTCATTTTTGAATTCCTTGAACTTTTCAAAGGATTCCGATTTATGTTTCATAAGATACACAAATCCATATCTACTGAAATCATCAGTGAATGTGATGAAGTACTGAAAACCACCTCTAGCTAATGTGTTTAGGGGTCTGCATACATCACTATGTATAAGACCCAAAAGATCGTTAGCTCTTTCACCTATTCCGGTGAATGGAGCTTTAGTCAACTTTCCCAATAAACAAGATTCATATATCTCATATGATTCATAATCAAATGAGTCCAAGAGTCCATCTTTATGGATCTTCGAAATGCGCTTCTCATTTATATGGCCTAAACGACAATGCCAAAGATAAGACGGGTTCAACTCATTTGGTTTGAACCTCTTAGTATTTATGTTATATATGGGCATTTCAAGATCAAGGACATAAAGCCCATTACTCATGTGTGCACTAGCATAGAAAATATCATCCAAATAAATAGAACAACTTTTGTTCTTTATTGTAAAAGAAAAACCAATATTGTCCAAACAAGAAACGGAAATGATATTCCTGCTAATTGCAGGCACAAAATAACAGTTCTCTAACTGAATAGTAAGCCCAGTGGGCAAAGTCAATACATAAGTCCCTATAGCTAAAGCAGCAACCTTTTCTCCATTTCCAACTCGTAGGTCGACTTCGCCCTTTGCCAATGGTCTACTCCTGTTTAGATCCCGCACATTTGTAAAAATGTGAGAACCACATCCAGTATCTAATACCCATGATGCAGAAGTAGACAAATTGACTTCTATAACAAACACACCTGAAGTGGAAGTCTCACTTCCCTACTTCTTCTTGATTTCTTCCAGGTATTTTGGGCAGTTCCTCTTCCAATGTTCGGTCCGACCACAATGGAAACAATTGCCTTCCTTAGCCACACCACTCACAGGCTTTAAGCCAGAACCACTGGGCTTGATCTTGTTGATGGCCTTGCCCTTGCCCTTGCCCTTGCCCTTTTGTTTGTTTGTGGGCTTCTTGGGCTGCTTCTTGCTATTTCAATTCTGGACCATCAAAATGGCCTTCCCCTTTCCTTTGTTAATATTTTGTTCAGCAGTTCTCAAAATGCTCAACAATTCTGGCAAAGGTTTGTCAAGATCATTCATATTATAGTTCATGACAAACTGACTATAGCTCTCAGGCAGCGATTGCAGAACTAAGTCAGTGGCCAACTCTTGGCCTAAAGGAAATCCCAGTCTCTCGAGATTCTCAATGTACCCAATCATCTGGAGTACATGA